>JACVTC010000052.1:360000-362500 GCA_016946835.1 Neocallimastix lanati (nom. inval.) | reverse complement strand
TAATATATATTTATAATATATATAAATAAATAAAATAATTTATTTAAGTTTTTGTAAATAGTAAAAAAAAAAAAAAAAAAAAAAAAAAAAGAGTAATTTTATATATATCTATAATTTATCATTTTAATATTATAGATATTGTATCTTATTATTAACATTTTATTTTATTTTATTCTTTTGTTAATATAATATTTACGCTTTTAATAAAGTTAATCTTGGTGGTGCTAATCTTCCTTTTCTTAAATTTGAAGTAATACTTTCAATTTCTTCGTCATTACGATTTATATATCTTTTTTTTTTTTTTTTTTTTTTTTATTATTTATGTTTTTATTTTTATTAAATATTTATTATTATTATTTTTATTATTTTAATTAGAGTACCAATATAAATATAAATAATATAAAAAAAAAAATCAATTTTATTTTTTCTATTAATATTATTAGATATATGGTAAAAAAAAAAATAAATATATATATATATATATTTATTAATATTTTAATACCTTTGAATAGTATTAGTTAATTCTTCTAAAGTTAAAACGGTTCTTTCTTCTGGAATAGCTTTCTTAAACCATTGATATTTTTCAACTATGGTTATTATTTATAAATATTATAATATATTATTTATTTTATATATAATTTATATATATATTACATATTAATAAAAATTTTTTTTTTTTTTCTTTTTTTTTTTTTTTTTAAAAAAAAGAAATTTCAGGGTAATATATATGTATAGGTATATTTATGAATTTTTATATAAATATATATATAAATATATACATAAATATATATAAATATATATTTTTTTTATTTATTTATTTTTTTTTTATAATTAAATAGGGCTATTGAATAAATTTTTGATAGTATTTACTTTCTAAATTGTTTTCGGCCATTTTAGCATTTTTAGTTTTAGAATATTTTTCTTCTCTTAACATGGCACGTTGAACTTGATGTGCTTTTCTTGAGTAGGGATGTGCATTTTCATAACCTTTTACAGACTTTACCGTTAATTTTTTTGGCTTTTTTTTTTTTTTTATGTGTTGTGTGTGCCATTGTTATTAGTTATTATTATTAAATTATTATTATTATATATATATATATTTTGTTTTTTTTTGTTTTTTTTGTTTTTTTTGTTTTTTTGTTTTTTTGTTTTATTGTTTTTTTGTTTTATTATTTTTTTGTTTTTTAAATTTAAGAAATTCGATCGGGAT
This sequence comes from Neocallimastix lanati (nom. inval.), assembly GCA_016946835.1. Classification (NCBI taxonomy): domain Eukaryota; kingdom Fungi; phylum Neocallimastigomycota; class Neocallimastigomycetes; order Neocallimastigales; family Neocallimastigaceae; genus Neocallimastix; species Neocallimastix lanati (nom. inval.). The sequence continues at coordinate 361,290 of JACVTC010000052.1, read as the reverse complement.
AAAAAGATTAAATAACAATATTATACATATATATGGTTATATATTATATATTTATATAAAGAAAAGAAAATGAATTAGAAATTTGATTTTAGGATTTAAAATTTTGAATTGAAATTTCATTGATATTATTATTTAGTATTTGATTTTTTATTTGTTTAATATAAATTATTTATTATATATATATTTTTTTTAAAATATTTACCATTTTATATATTATTTATTAATTTAATTAAAATAAAAGGTGTTTATGTGTAATAAAAAAAAAAATAATAAATATTATTTAACTAATTTAAGAAATTCGAATTTCAATAAAAGTACAATATTTTTATTTGGTTATTATTTTTTTTTTTTTTAAAAAAAAAAAATAAATTATCTTTTTTCAAAAAAAAAGAGAAAATGATTGGCTTATATTATTATTATTTTTTTTTTTTTAAATTTTTTAATTATTATTTATAAAATTTATTTATATATTAAGATATATATTCATTTATATATAATATTAATTGATTTATTTAAATAATATTTATATATATATTTATTTATTTATTATAAAATTATATATTTATTATATATATAAAAAAAAGATAATAATAATAATAATAATAATAATAATATATTAAAATTTGGTTTAATAATAAATAATAAATTATAATAATATATATTATATAAATATATATTTTATTTAATATAAAAATAAAAATAAAATTTAAATATTAAAATAAAAATTTATTTATTAATATTTTGCTATTAAATCTTTTTTTCTTATTTATATTATTGAATAATATAATAAACATAAAGTAATAATAATAAAGCTTTAGAGGAAAAAAAGAAATAAATATAATAAATAATAAATTAAAAAAAAAAAATATAAATATATATTTATGAATAAATATTTATAATATATATATAAACAAATTAAATATCAAATTTATATATAATTTTTTATTTTATTTTTTTCTTTCTTTCTTTCATTCTTTATTTTTTTTTTTTTTTTTATTCAATAATAAAATAATAAGAGAAGGGAAAACAAGCATGTCCGAAGAAGAAAATAAAGCTTATTTAAGACCAAAATTTAATAAAGAAGATAACACTAAAATTGAGGAAAAAGCAACAGAAAATAAACAAAATGAAAGAACTAGTTCAAAAGGTTTTTATTTTAATTTTATATTTTTTTTATATTTTATATTTTATTATTATTTTTTTTAATAAAAAAAAAAAATAAAAATTAAAAAAAAAAAAAAAAAATATATATATATAATTTTTAAATGGACCATCAATTAATTTTTATGA
>JACVTC010000052.1:165000-355000 GCA_016946835.1 Neocallimastix lanati (nom. inval.) | reverse complement strand
TTCTACCAATAATAGAAGCTGAATAACATGAACTATAATAAATAATAATATATATATATATAAATATATATATATGAATATTTTTACATAAAAGATATATAAATATATATATATAAAATAAGATGTGAATATTTGATTAGAATATTTATTGTCATTTTAAAGAGTATTTTAATATATTCTAATTATTCTCATTTTTGATAAAATATATATGTATTGATATTAAAGTATATATAAATATTTTATTTTCTATATATTTAATAATTATCATTATTATGATATATATATATTTTAAGAAAAAAGATTCAATAAATCAAATTTATAATAAATTATAGATAAATAATATTAGGATTTTTTTTTTTTTTTTTTTTTTCGTTTAGATTATATTTACATGATGTTAAATATAAGAATTAAAAGTACTGAAGAAATTATTGTTTTCATTTTTTAATTTTTATGATTAAAAATAAATAAAAATAATGAAATGGTAAAAAAAAAATAATTAAAAAATAAAAAATTCTATTCTATTCTAATGGTTAAAAATTTATTATTTATTTTCTTTTGTTTTTGTTATTTTTTTTATTATTCTTTTTTGTATTTTTTTTTTCTTTTTCTTTCTCTTCTTTTTTTTGTTATTTGTATTATTTATTTTCTTATTTATACTTTCTTTTGTTTTTCTTTCTCTTTTTTTTATAATGTATAAAATTTTAATATTTCAAATATTTGAATTATTCTTATTTTTTAGAGAATGATAAAAAAATAAAATGTGAAGTGTCTTTTTAAGATATGTAAATTAAATATTTGTTTTATTTTATTTTATTTTTTATATATATATATATTATAAAATTTGATTTATTAAATTTATATATTTATAAAATATATTACATTATAAACATTTCTATTATTTATTTAATAATTTAATTATCATTAAAATAATAAAATAATAATATGAATATATAAAAAAATTTATTTATTTATTTAATATTTATTTATTCAATTTTATATTATTTATTATTTATTATTTATTATTTTATTTATTATTATTCAATTATTTATTTATTTATTTATTTATTTATAATTATTAATTATTTATTATTTATTATTTATTATTTATTATTTATTATTTATTATTTATTATTTATTATTTATTATCCATTATTTATTATTTATTATCCATTATTTATTATTTATTATTTATTATTTATTATTTATTATTTATTATCTATTATCTATTATTTATTATTTATTATTAATTTATTTGTATTATTATAGTTTTCATGAGTAGAAAAAAAAAATAGAAATATATATAAAGTTTTTTTATTCTTAATTATTCCATAAACCTTAAAATTTGAAATTTCATATATGAAATATATTGATTTATTTTGAGACAATGATAAATCGTCTCTCTAATATAAAATACAATTATAATAAATTTTATATATTACCTCATTTACTTTGTGATAAAATAATATTTAAATATTTTATATTATAATAACAGAAAGTGTGAAATACATGTAAAAAAAAAAAATGTTTAACATATATATAAACTTTTTTTTTTTTTTTTTTACTATTTTAAATAATAAATAAATTGAAAATAAAATATTATTTATTATATAATATATTATATATATTAGAATTATATATTTAATAAATAAAAATTTAAAAGAATACACTTCATAAATATTATATGAAAGAGATAATTAATGTGAAATAAAGAAAATATATATATATATATGATATTAACAATTAAATGGAAGATTTTTATTATTAGTGGTTAGTAGATTATATGTAATCACATGGTATTTTACATATAGTTAAAATAATTATGATATATTTACATAATTATATTCATAAACAATATTTATTTTATATATTATAATAGGATTTAGTCAATTTTCTATTTCAATGAAAAAAAAAAAAAAAAAAAAAAAACATAAAGCAATAATAATAATAATAAAAATAATAATAATAAAAACAATAATGATGATAATGATAATAGTATTAATAATAATAATAATAATAATAATAATATGAATAGAATATTATTTTATTTTCCACATGCAGAATGAATAATATGAATGATCCAATTGACCAAAATTCTGCCTTAAATAATAGTAGTTAATTTTTTGTTAGTGAGAAGGGTTAAATAATATAAATGTATTGGAAGGAATTCACACTTTCTATCCTCTATTCTATATTTATATAATTCTATATACATATATTTATGTATTAATTTTCAATATAAATCTTAAAAGTTTTAATAAATCTAGAAATTATAAAGTATAGTTAATAAATATTATATATCATTAATTTAATTATTAATATTAAATAAAATATTAATTCTTAATTTATCGCCTTTTTTTTTTTTTTTTTAATTAACATTTATAGTTTTTAATGAATAAAGTTAACATTGATCGTAAAGAAAGCAATACATTTTATTATTCATATAAACTTAAAAAGGATAACTAAATTATCTTTTCTTTGAGAGGGCGGGGTTCGAATCCTCGGCATGGCACCAAATAATCGGATGAGGTTTCTATCCTGAGATATCATGAGACCACACGTGATGTCCATAAGGCTTTCCCTCAGATGATTATTTCACCCAACCCTGATACTACGCTTTGAATTGAAGCATAGACCTTGATGATTGTAAAATTTCCAATCGCCAATGATTACACCCACTAGGGAGGAGTTAATGGTTCCGTTCTGATGCTCGTGGTCATTAGAGATATATGTAGGAACGTTAGGAATGCATCTCCGGGCAGTGTGTAACGACGATTGAGAGCGGCGAAGCTGATACAGTATGCCAATAACTCATCACCTTACAGTTAATTAATTACTGTATGGCCATATGGGAGATGGGTACCCATATGTGCAAGTCTATGTTTTTTTTTTGTTTTTTTTCTTTGAAGTATTCGTTAATTTGACTTTAAATTAAATTATACCATTCGTTTGATGTAACAAAAAAAAAAAAAAAAAAAAAAAAAAAAAAAAAAAACTTTTAATAAGAAGGATTATTATAAAAAAATTTATATTATTTAGTGTATTAATTTTTCATATCAATTAATATTTATTTTTATAATATTTTATTTTGTTATTAAATTTTTTTTTTTTTTTTTTTAGGTCTTTTTGTTTTAAATTTATTATTAAATAAAAATAAAAATAAAAATAATATAATCTAATCGATTTTTTTATTTAAAATAAAAAAAAAAAAAAAAAAGGATTTCTTTTAATAAAATTAAAATGACAAATGTAGTGTTTTAATTAATATGTGTATAAAATTTCATATATTACTAATTTATTATTACAATTGATTTCAATTAATTTCTATATATATTAAAAGATATATGAAAATATAATAATTAAAATTATTTATAACTGATTTATTATATTTATTTTATAATATAATATATGAATAATTTATATAATTTATATACTTCAAATATAAATAAATAAAATTTAAATTTTGATCAAAGATTTATTAAAAAAACAAACAAGAACAAATAAAATAATTTATTAAAATATTTGAAGAAAAAAAAAAAAAAAAAAAAAAAAATCAACATATTAAACCAAATTTCAAAATTGAAATTATATATATATATAAATAATAAATAAAGCAGTTAAAATTATGAACATTACTATATCTAAATTGTTTAAATTGTATTTAAACAGTAATATATGTACATATATAAGTTGTCTATATTTTTTTTTTTTTATAATTTTTTTTTTATTTATATTTTTTTTTATTATTATTTAAAAAATTAAAAAAAAAGATTCAATTATAACTTCTATTTTCTTATTTTAATTTTTTTTTTTTTTTTTTTTTTTTTTTCAAGTTATTATTTAATATTTTATTTTTCCTTCTTTATCTTTTTCCTTCTTTACTTTTTTGTTTCTTTACCTTTTTTTTTTTTTTATATATATAAAACTTTTTCTTTTTATTTAAAAAATAAAAATAGAAATAGAAATTAAAGAGAGAAAAAAAAAAAAAGATATATATGATTGAAACGAAACAATTGTTAAAAGGAAAGAAATATGAAAATGAAAAAATTAAAAAAAAAAAAAAAAAAAAAATTTTATTTATATTATTTAATTTTTGTAAAGACGTTTGCCATTATTACTACCTCCTCTTCTATTACCCATATTATTTGAATCATTACTACCTCTACTACCACCAGAAAAGTTTCTATTATAATCTGATCTACCACCACGGTTGTAGGATGAGTTCATACGACCATTACCATGATTTTTATTATTTCTCTTTCTTTCTTCAATATTAATCTTTGCGCCTCTAATTGTAAATTCACCTCCTTGGACGGCCTTACGAGCTTGTTCAACAGTAGCAAATTCCACAAAGGCATAATTCTATTAAAATGATTAAATAATTAAAATTAATAAATATTAATATAAATAAATACATATATTTATATATAACTTTTTTTTATTTTAAACTATAATTTTTTTTTTTTTTTTTTTTTTTTTTTTTTTTTTTTTTTTTTTTTTTACTTTTTGTCCATTAATTTCAATATTCTTAATATCTCCAAATTTACTTAAGGCATTACTAATTTCATCTTTACTAATATTAAATGGTAATTTAATGAAAACAGTATAGGAATCTTTATCTTGATTATTATTGTTGTTGTTGTTTCGGTTATCTTGATGTTTTGGTGGTGCAGTAGAAACTGTTTGTCTAATGACTACACTAGCCTTGTTACTATCACCTTGAGCAACTTTATTCCATGTTTTAGCAGTACTATTTGAAGTAGAAACAACTGAAGAATATGTTATTGGGCGAGCTGGAGCTGAGGCAGCAGCATTAGTAGTGGTAGCAGTAGTAGAATCTGAAGTGGTGGCAGCTGGCTTTTCAGCAGTAGTAGTAGCATTAGCAGCAACTTTAGCAGCAGTTGGTTTTGAAGCTTCAGCTGGAGCTTCCTTTGTAGCTGGAGCAGCTTCTTTAGCTGGAGCAGATTTTTGAGCTGGGGTAGCTTGAGATTTAGTACCTTGGGTCTTACCAGATTGAGGTTTATTAGTGGCTTGTGATTTATTAGTGGTTTGCGATTTGTTAGTATTTTGAGATTTATTAGCATCTGTTTCATTAGTAGATTTCTTTTCCTTAGCTGGAGATGTTTTAGCTTCTTTAGTTTTTTCTTGTTTAGCTTCTTTAACTTCTTGCTTTTCTGGTTTAGCTGGTGCTTCAACCTTTGGTTCTTCTTTAACTTCTTCTTCTTCTTCTTCTTGTTGTTGTTCTTGTTCTTCTTTTTCTTCTTCAGCTTGTTGTATTAATTCTTCGCATTCTTCATTTACTTCATCCTTTAAGTTTCTAAATATATCATTTAAAACATAATAACCGTTTTGTTGAACAGCAAGGAAAAAGGTTTGTGTAAATTTAATAGCTTGATCATCTCTATTTAACATTTCTCCGAGTACTTGAACAATAATACCACCATTATTGGAAGGTTGACTATCAACATTTGATACAACGACTCTACATTCATTATAATCAATGTTTTCAATTCTTTTTCTTATTTCCTGTTTATTTATTATATATTATATATTATGTATTATTATTACGTAATTTATATTATAAATTATTATTTCAATCAATAAAGTTTCAATAAATTAATTCAAATTAATTTATTAATATATTATTTCAAAATTTATATATATTAAACCATTATTTTAATTCATTTTTATTAAATATATAAATAAATATAAATTATATATTTATATTACAAAATAAAATATTTTTATTATTTTAGTGATTAATTTTAATTATTAAAATTATTTTATAATATAATAGAATTGCTTTATATTTAATTATTATATAAAAAATAAAATACTTTTTTTTTTTTTTTTTTTTTTTTATTTTATTTTATTTTATTTTATTTTATTTTATTTTATTTTATTTTATTTTATTTTATTTTATTTTATTTTATTTTATTTTATTTTATTTTATTTTATTTTATTTTATTTTATTTTATTTTATTTTATTTTATTTTATTTTATTTTATTTTATTTTATTTTATTTTATTTTATTTTATTTTATTTTATTTTATTTTATTTTATTTTATTTTATTTTATTTTATTTTATTTTATTTTATTTTATTTTATTTTATTTTATTTTATTTTATTTTATTTTATTTTATTTTATTTTATTTTATTTTATTTTATTTTATTTTATTTTATTTTATTTTATTTTATTTTATTTTATTTTATTTTATTTTATTTTATTTTATTTTATTTTATTTTATTTTATTTTATTTTATTTTATTTTATTTTATTTTATTTTATTTTATTTTATTTTATTTTATTTTATTTTATTTTATTTTATTTTATTTTATTCTATTTTATTTTATCAATTTAATATTGTTGTTAAAACTTACGTCCTTTCCATGATAATATTGGGTTGATTCACCTTCAAGACCATAACAGAAATAAGAATTATTACCATAGAATTTATATAATGATTCTGGTTCATGGTGCATGATAGTATAATATTCTTGAACAAATTCCCAACCAATTTCGAAGGCTCTCTTTTCAGTACTTTCTTCAGGTGCACTACTCATGTTGACTTTATGATTTTAAATTACATGAAATTACATTTATATTTTAATTATTAAAAAAATAAAAATATAAAAAAATAAAAAAATAAATTTATTAGATAAAGACTTTTATATATATAATAGATTAATAATTTTTCATTTTTATTTATTATACTATTTGTTTAAATCAAAGAAAATTTTTTTTAAAAAAAAATTTTCTTTAAAAAAAATCTAATTTTTCCTTTAAAATTTAATTCAATAAAATATTTAATATAAATATATATATTTATATTAAATATTTATATTGGTTGATTTTATTTTATTTTTGTTTTTGAAATATCTGATTTAGATTTGAAGTTATCTTAATATAAATTAGTACATTTTATGCTTTAAAATTGAATGTACTATACATTTCATCTTGATTTTAATATTTATAATTAAATCATTGGGTCAGATTATTCAAAGAGAGCTTAAATATTAATAATGGGATTTCCTTCCTTTTTATTATTATTTTTTTATACATATATATACATATATAGATACTTTTACTGTTTAAAATGAATACATATATATCAATTATGATCAAACTTTTTATAGATTTAGATTACGTTTAAAAATATTTGATAATTTAAATATTTTATTTATTTTGTATAATAAAATAATAATTTTATTTATAATCATTTTGATATTTTTGGCTTTATTTTGTTAATATTATTTAAAAATACATTTTTATCTTAATAATATTTAATTCTTATCGATTTCATATATATAAATATATATTTTTGCTTTAAAATAAGCCATAAGTACATATATATATTTTGTAATTATAAAGAATAATTTATTATTTTATAATATCAGACTTTTTTTTTCTTTTCTTTATTTTATCCTTTTTCTTTTATTGACATTTAAAGTTTGCATTTATTTATACAATAAATTCATTTTGTATTTCCTTTTCCATACTATTTATTTGAATTATTTTAAAATATTCAAATATTCAATGGATTGCTTTTTAATTATTATTTTTTTTTTATTTACCTTTTAATTTATATTATTTTTTAAAAGAATAAAAAAAATAATGGTATATAATTAATTTATTAAAAATATAAATTAAAAAAATAAATAAAATTAAATTTCTTTTATTTAAAATTTAGATTTTATTTTAATCTTGCTTTATTAAAATATTAAATATTTTTTTGATTTTAATTTATAAGAACAATAAAATTTATATAAAAAAAATTTTTTTTGTATTTTGTATTCATATATTAATTAAAAAATAATATTAATATATTAATAATATTTTCATTTACAAAAAAAAAAAAAAAATTTTTTTTGTCCAATCTGTAATGATAAATAAAAAATAATAATAATAATAATAAAAAAAAAGATTTAGACATAAAAAAAAAATAAATAAATACTAATAAAAATTTTTATTAATAATATATATATTTCTGAAATGGTTAAGTCAAAGAGTTATAGTTAAAATGTTGATTTTATATATATATATATTTTTTAAACAATATTACATAAAAATATTATATAAAAATATAAAATAAAATAAAATATTTATTCTATATAAATATATATATTTTTTATACAATATCAATTATTATTAATATATATAAGAAAAAATAAAGAAAAATATATTAATTAAATAGTTAGTTTGTCTCTTATTTTACTTATATTTATTTAATATTAATAATAATATTTTATTATGTGATATTAATGCTTTATATATATATATATATTTTTCATTTACCATATAGTTGCTTGTATTAAGATTATTTTCATCTCTCTATATAAAAAAAAGTAAATAATTTCATAAAGTAGTAATTTTTTTTTATAATATTTTCTAGTGAATTAATATCATCATTGCTATATGCACTAAAATATATATGAAATGATTGTCATAATAAAATACATCATTTTCATTAATATTTTCAAGTTCAAATATGTATTTAAAAATTTTTTTTATTGTCACAATTACTAGACAAATGAATAATTTATTGTGTACCTATTATATAATCGGTTTTATTTTCTATTAAAATTTTAATAGCCTCAAAATTATATAGTTTAAGAGCAACTAATAATGGAATTTCATTATTATTATTATTTTTTTCATTAGGAATTTAAATCATATATTAGTAATTTTTTTTAAGCAAATTCATATTATTAATTTTAATTGAAAATATTAACGAATTAAATTTTTTAATATTTTTATTACCTTTATCAATAAATATTCCTGTATCTTTAAATCCATATATAAGTTTATCATTCTTAATAAATTTATTTGAAAATGATTTTTTTATTGATATATTTAATGATGAAATAAGCTATATGCTTGAATAATTTATGATATATTTCCTTCTGATTTCATAAATTAATGGAATAATGCCCTCTTTATTACCTATGTTAGGATCAATATTGTCATATTCTAATAATTGTAATGCACAAGACTAATTATTTTCATTAATTGAAATCGCTAATGGAATTTGTCCATTAACATTTTTTTCATTAATTTTTTAAGTTTATATCTTTCATTCAATGAAGTTTTAATTATTTTTGTATTATTATATTTACAGTACTGTACTTTTATTTGAATCTTTATTATTAATATATATATAAGTACTTCCAATAGATTATATATAAATTATATATATATATGTTTCGTTAATCTATAATTATTTGTATCAATATCATAACTTTCACATTTTAAAAATATTCATTAAAAGAATTTCCTTTTCACCTTTAATTTTTTCATAATTCCTTTCTTGGAATTTAAGAAAATCAAAAAGATAAATTTAATTTCATTCTTAAAATCATCTGATTTGAAAAAATTTTTGATAGATGATAAAACTCTGAAGCTTTTTTTTTTTTTTTTTTGTAAAAAAAAAAAGATTAATAAAAAAATAAATATTATTTATCCAATAAGAATATAATAATATTTAGAATAGTAATGTGAAATAAAAAGTGATGTTCAAAATAAAGAGAATAAATAAATTCAGAGAAATGTTCATTGGCAACGACGAATCGCACCTCCAGATTATAAGATTTCTGTTTAAAAAGAATTTTTATCTTGAATTAGGGTTTGAATTGACAATTTGAAAGAAATTATGGTCTTTTTCTTCAGAAGCATTAGCCCTGCTGGACTGTCTTACTGTATTTTCAGTTTTTTATTTTTTTTTTAGACTTAGAGAATAATTTTATTTAATTTATAATAATAATAAAATTATATGATATAAATGAAAAAATAAAAAAAATAAATTATAGTTTCTAACTTTTCCCATTCATCGATGATAACACCACGTCCATTATTGTGAGTGATAATTTCAGTATTAGTGTTATCCATCGATTTTACTACTTAAAAAATAATTAATGAAGATTTATTATAGAGTTTTGACATATAGTAGTTATATAGTTATATAATAATAATTAAAATAATTAATTTTTTTCTTTTCAATTAAAACAATAATTAATTTTTTTTTTCTTTTCAATTAAACAATAATTTAATGTAATATAAACAATTTCATTTTAATAATTTAAATATTAATATTTGATTATATATATATTTTTTATTTAATTTTTTAATTTTAATTTATAATTTAAAAACATAAAATATTTATTGATAAAAAAAAAAATAAAATATTTATTGACAAAAAAAAAGGTACATAAAGCTTGAAAAATTTATAAATTTTTATAGCTAAAACTATTTATAATAAAATAATAGAAAATATTTGAATTTAATAACCTTTAAATACATTATATTATATATATTCTTATAAAAATATATTAATTATTTTCCATCTTTTTTCTTATATCTATATATGAATTAAATGAATTAAAAAAAATAATCTATAAAGTCAATTTTAATTATATTTTATAGATATAAGGAACTATTGATTGTAGTTAATAATTAATTTATTTTTGTTCTCTATAGAAAAATGGTGAATCATTTCTATTTCTTAATTTTGAAATTAAATTTCCAAGTAAACCTGATAAACCGGATCTTCCATTATTATTAGATTCTGGAATTGGATTATTTACTGGAAATGGATTATTTACTGGAGCTGGGAATGGATTATTTACTGGAGCCGGAATTGGATTATTTACTGGAGCTGGATTATTTACTGGGATTGGATTATTTACTGGGATTGGATTATTAACTGGGGCAGGATTATTAACTGGGGCAGGATTATTAACTGGAGCAGGATTATTAACTGGAGCTGGGTTATTAACTGGAGCTGGATTGTTAACTGGAGCTGGGTTATTTACTGGATTAGCTGGACTTGCATTATTATCTACTTCAATAGATGGTCTACAAGCTTGACCTCTTATACATGTAGAGAAGGCAACCTTCCATGGGAATTGTTCATCACCTGAGTTATCACCTTCCTTCCAATGATGTCTTACATGTTCAGTTGGAGCACCCATAGCAACGAACCATAATTCCTTAGTACCATTTGGAATAGCAAAAGTAGCTGAGGTAGTTTGAGTAGTTCCTACAAATGGTTTACTATATTCAGCAGTATCACCATTTCCAGTGACAGCAACAAAACCATATCTCCATCCAGCAACTCTATCTTGCATAGTATGATAAGCTGGATTACCAGTTATACCAGTGAATTTTACAGTAACCTTACCACCAGCTGGAATTTCAAGTGGAATTGGTGCGAAACCATAAGTTTGAGTACATTGTTCTGGTGGAATTTGGAAAGTTCCATCATTATTTGGTTGAAGCTTAATGTTATAACGATTTCTAAACTTTTTAAGAACACCACCCATATGTTTGTAATCGAAAAGAATATTCTTTTGGGCCACTAAAAACATTTCATCATTAAGTGCTTGTTGATCAATTTTAACAACACGCTTGTAGGCGTCAAATGGATCATCTAAATTTGCAGCACCGTTCCAAACTCTACCAACAATATCAATTCCATGCTTTTCACTCCAATATTCATTCATTAAAATAGATTGATAACGGAAGTTTTCATGCAATGGATGTTTCCAACAATTGTTTGGAAGTAATTCAAATTCCTGATTATTAAACATTTCAGGATATAATCTAGTGGCCATCCATTGAGCACAAATTTCCCAATAAGTACCAACGTAATCTTGGTCACGGAAACCATATTTACCATCACAATGAACTTGGTATTGGAAAGTATGTCCAATTTCGTGGGCAATAGTACCACCAACTGGTTGAATAGTGCTTGGATTAACCCAAAGGGCCCCCACAACATTATCATAACCGGAACCGGTAGCTAACCATTCAGTTTGATGTTTAATCCATATACTCATTTTATAAGTATCTGTTTGAGATCTACCTTCTATAAACTTTAAAGTATTCTTGTAGAAATCGAAGAATTTTTCAGCTTTAGCTAAAACATCATCAGCATCAAATCTTAACTTTGGATCAACAGCTTGTGGGTTTCTTCCGAATCCAGGTTCCCAGAAAAGAATAAAATCTTCTGAAGCTTTACTACGAGCAAAGGACCAGTTACTAGCATCATTATCAAAATTATTACTTTTTAATTCATTTGGAATATAAAATTGTTTATTTCCACGTTTTACATAATATCTTCCATCCTTATCTTTTACTGTATATTTGTAATATTTTTTTGAAGATATTTTATTTATTTATATAAATATTTATTTATCATTACCAATAATTATTATATTTTTATTATATTTATATATATATATTTAATTACTATTATTAGAATTATTTCTTTTATTTTCTTTATTGATAAATTTTATATTATATAATATTTTTATTTATTTTTCATTAATTATTCTTACATGGCAAAGACAATGCTACTGAAGCTAAGAAAGGGAATAATAATTTATTGAATTTCATTATATATATATATTTTAATTTAAAAGAAATAAGAAAAAAGAAAGAAAAATAAAATTATTATATTACAAATGTACAAGATATATATATATATATTTTTTTTTTTTATAATATCTATTGCTATTTATAAAAATATTTATCTTTACTTTTTTTTAATAAAAAGATAAAAAATTTACAAACATTTTCTTATTTATATATTCTTTTTTTTTTTTAAGTGCCGTTTTATATTAGTATGCCGCATGTCTTTTTTATTTTATATAATTTTTATTAAATATAATTCCTTTTTAATATATATAATAATAATATTATATATTATTACTATTTACTTTATTAGATTAATGTTTTACAAATTTAAATTTTTTTTTTTTTTTAAAAAATTACTATATTTATTATATTTTTAATATTTTTTGTAAAGATAAAAAAAATTAAATATTTTATTGTATTAATATATATTAATAAAAGTAAAAATAATGTAATATAATACATTACAATAGAAGGTGTTTATTATTTTTATAATAACAATACAATATTTATTTTTAATTATGAACTATAATTATATATTAAATAGAAAATTAATTATTCAATTAAAACTTGATTAAGTTTATTTTTTGTTGGACAAAGTTGAATTCTAAATATTTAAAATAAATTAAAATTAATTTAAATCTATGTTACACTAAATAATTATATCTGGTAAAAATAATTAATGAATTATTAAAAATTATATAAAAATATAATTGTAAACATTAAAAAACAATAAAAAAAAAAAAAAAAAAAAAAAAAGCAAATCGTTTTATATTAAAAAGTACAATTAATAAACAAAATAATAATAAATAAATAAATAAATAAATAAATAAATAAATAAATAAATAAATAAATAAATAAATAAATAAATAAATAAATAAATAAATAAATAAATAAATAAATAAATAAATAAATAAATAAATAAATAAATAAATAAATAAATAAATAAATAAATAAATAAATAAATAAATAATAAATAAATAAATAAATAAATAAATAATTTAATGAATAGAACTATTTAAAACTTTTACTAATATATATTTAAGTTAAATTTAGAAATTCTATTAAAAAAGATAAAGTAAGATTTTAAATATTTAATATTTTCTTCTTTATTCAACATTATAATAATATGTTTATTGTTATATTTAATAAATATATTATTAGAGTAATACTATTTTAAAAACCCAGTAAAAGTGCATAACATCCAGTATTTTTTTTTTTTTATTCAAATTTAATTATATATTCTTCCTTTTTGAATTTTCATATTTTACTTTCTTTAATTTTATTATTCTAAACAATAACTAATAATTTTTCTTCTTTACTTTTATCATTGAAATATTTATATTTTCTTTTTTATCTTTTTTTTTATCTTTTTTATCTTTTTTATCTTTTTTATCTTTTTTATCTTTTTTATCTTTTTTATCTTTTTTATCTTTTTTATCTTTTTTATCTTTTTTATCTTTTTTATCTTTTTATCTTTTTATCTTTTTTATATTATTCTTTTTTTTTTTTTTTTTTTTTTTTTTTCTATGTAAATTATTTTTTTAATAATATTTTAATTTCTTTTATTAAAATTTATTTTGTAAAAATTTTAAACAACAATAATTAAATTTTATTTTTGTAAAGATTTTAAACAACAATAATTAAATTTTATTTTTGTAAAGATTTTAAACCATAACAAAGTATAGATTATTCCTTAATATAAGAAATTTAAAATTTATTAAATTTTATCTTTTTTAATAATTTTAATTAGTTTTAATATCTTTATACATTTTTATTAAATTAATTTAAATTTAAATTTTGATTATTTAAAAAAAAAAAAAAAAAAAAAAAAAACAGTTATTAAATTTGGGATGGTTTATTATTTGAATTTAAATTGCTAATTTATAATCATTATAAATTAGCAATTTAAATTCAAATATAATCATAATAAATGATTATAGTCTTAAAACCTCATTTAATAAATCTTATTTATTTATTTCTTCATTTTCTCCATGGAATAAAATCATATAATTATATATATTTCATAGGTATATAAAAATATTCTTAAATATTAAATATATTAAACTTATTGTATCTTTTTCGCCTTAAAGTATTTCATTTGATACTTTGTACTTTATTATTATTGCTCTTATGTATTATGTTATGTATATATAAATAACTAATATAAATATTAGAAATGAATAGAGAAGGATTTTTTTTTTTCAGTTTCATATATTATTAAACATGAATAATTGTATTTTTTTTTTTTTTATTTACTAGATTTTTAATATTTTCAAAAAGACAAAATTTAAATATAGTAATAATTAAAATTTTAAAAGAATACATACATAAAAAGTACTAAAAAAATAATGATAACTCATAATTAATTCAATTAAAATATTAATTAATATTATTATAAAGATAAAAAAAAATTTTTTTTTTTTAAAAAAATTAAAAAGACGTTCAAAATATATCTATTTTTGTGATAACATATTAATAAAATATTATAATTTATGATCAATATTCCAACTATTTTATTTTTTTTAATGAATAAATAGTAATAAGGAAAATTAAACATTTTAAAAAAAATTATTTTACATTTTTTTTTTTTTTTTTTTTTTTTTAACATTTATTTTTATAATTACATTCATTATGATAACCATTTATTGACTTTTCGACAATTTAAATCATTATTTCAGCAAGAATGGATTTTTGTAATCTGTACCACCGCAATGACATCAAGTCAATCTTGAAACACAATTAATCTCATTTTGAGTACTTGATGCTGTATCTGAAATGGTTTCAGTAATGATAGGTGTAGTAGGATGCCTTTCACTACTAATAACTAATTGGATTTTCACTTAATGTTTGAAGATTAGTTTCATTCTTTTTTATCAGTAGCTGATTTTTAAACCAGAATCAGATAAGTTCTTTGATCTTTTTATAGGACTTATAGGATAATTATAACGGTAATTAATTTTTTTTTTGAAATTTATATTATATAATTTCTAATATATATCTATTATTTTATATAACTTTTTATATGAAAATTTTAGTTATTAAGTTCCATTTTATATAACTTTTTATATGAAAATTTAAGTTATTAAATTCCAAGATATATGTAAATTTAAATTTTAAAACACTCAAAATAAATCAAGGGTGATATTTTCATTATCTTAAAAATAATTATAATAACTATTTTCAATTTTATTAATAAATCGTAAAATTTATTTCATTTATATATATATTTTTTATTTGCATTATTATATATTCAAATCTTAAAATACACACAAAAATTAAAATGTCCTCCTCTTTTAGAAAAAATTTTTATTTATAAATATATAAATATAAATATTTTTATTTTATTTTATTTTTTATTTATTTATTTTTTTTTATATAATAAATTTACATTTGTTTTATATTTATATATTTTTCATAATTTTATTAATTATAATAAAACAATTATTTTTTCTATATGAAAGTATTATTTTTAAATTAACTTGCTTTATATATATAAAATTAATTTTAAAAAGATAGTTTTCAAAATTTAATTTTACTTTCCATTTAATAAAATAGTAATATATTAAAGTTTTATAACTTCCTTTTTTTTTTGTCTATATCTAATTTAATTTCAAAATTAAGCTTATCTTTGTCTATATTTATTTATTTAAATTTCAAAATTAAGCTTATCTTTGTCTATATTGAATTAAATTTCAAAATTTAAGTTTACTTTTTCTTTTTATAGAAAAAATTTACTTATTATTTTAATTTTCAATTTTTAATTTTAATTGAATTTGGTAGTCATGAAAATTGTTGTCAGGAGTTGATGCTATTTATGCTTTACCTGCCATCTTTGCATCCATTTCATCAATACTAAGTCCCTTACATTCAATAACATAGAATTGAGAGTAAACCCAGGCAAGAAGACAGGCAGCGGCGAAAAGAAGGAAAGATTTGGTAGACCAGGCTTTCATAAGAGCTGGACTAACATTCGCAATAATCCAATTGTTAAGGAAGTTAGAAACAGTACCAACGGCTGATCCTTTAACTCTGATACGAAGTGGGAAAACTTCAGCTTGGTGAACCCATGGAACTGGTCCCCAAGTCCAGGTAAAGGAGAAGACCATAAGGAAAATACTAGCAACCGCTAAATATTGCCATAATTTACCCTTATCCGTTTGAGTAGAGAAAGCCCAAGTAGAGATGTGGAAGGCCATCATCATAAGTGATCCAATAACTAATAAAGTCTTACGACCTAATCTTTCAATACCCCACATACCTGGGAAGGTAGAAATGAAGTTGACGAAGTTGTTAATAATTGGAAGAACGACCGTAGACATGAATTTAGTGAAACCAATTTCATTGTAAATTTGTGATTGGTAGTACATAATGACATTAATACCTGTCCATTGTTGGAAGAGTTGCATTAAGAAAGTAATGAAAGTACGACGACGAATAACAGGACTGAAAAGTTCACCGAAGGAAGAAGAACCAGCAGCACGAGTAGCGGCAACATCTTCTTGGATGGCTTTAAGTTCACTTTGAACAAGCTCATCAGAAGTAGAAGCAGTATTAAGTTTAGCTAAAACTTGAACAGCTTCTTCATCACGATCCTTAGAACATAACCAACGTGGTGATTTTGGAAGGAAACACATGAGAGTGGCAAGACCAAAACCTGGAACAACTTGGAATAAAAGCGCAAATCTCCATTCATAGTTTGAAACTTCTTTCCATACATCGTTTCTTGGAGTACCTAAATCTTCTGGTCTAGCATTGGTGTAATACCAGACAATGGAGTTAATGGTAGCTGCAACAATAATACCAAAAGTGGTCATAAGTTGGTAGCAAGAAGAAAGTGTACCTCTGATCTTAGCTGGAGCAACTTCAGAAATATAAGTTGGACAAAGGACACCATTACAACCAATGGAAAGACCAGTGATAAGACGACCAATAGCAATCATAATCCAAGTACGAGCAGATAAACCTTGGATGATGGCACCACAAGTGAAAATACAAGCACCGATCATAATGGTTCTTTGACGACCATATTTTTCACCAAGGTAGGTAGCCATAAGAGCCCCACAAAGAGCTCCAAGAACGAAACTGGAGGTAATAACACCTTCAAGAGTAGCTTTATTTTCAGCTTCTTCTAATTTACGATACATTTTTTCTTCATTACCCTTAATATTATTACCTTTTTCATCAAGAGCACCACCATTCCAACTGAAGAATCTAAAGAAGATACGGAAAGCGTCCATAACCAGAACGACATTCATGACACCAACTTCATAACCGAAAAGAAGACCACCAAATGAAGCGATTAAAGCAACTAATAATTGAAAACTATTCATAATATATATATATTTTTTATTTATTTATTTATTCTTTTTTTTTTTTTTTTATCTTAAATTAATTTAAAATAAATGTTTAGTTTAATTATTAGTTTAATTATTTTAAAAAAGAAAGAAAATTTTTAGTATTTATATAAAAATAAAATTAATTAGGATTTAATAAAATGATGTATATATTAAAAGGATAAAGTATTAAATATAATTACTAAATATTTATTATTTAATTTATGAATTTAAAATTTTTATTATAGTATTTAATATATATATATTATAAAAATTAAAACTAAGAGATTTTAAATTTTAAAGAAAATATTATGTAAATCAATAAAATATATTTATTGAAGACAGAAATTAGGAAATGTTAATAAAACAAAAAAAAAAAAAAAAAAAAAAAAAGAAAAAAAAAATCATTTAGGGATAATTTATTTTGTTATATATTTTGAATTAAATATTTAAAAATTAATTCAAAATGATATTTTAAAATATTTTAAATATTATTATATAATAGATTATATTAATGATATTATAATTATTTTTTTTAAATAATTTTTTTTCCTCATTATAAGTTTTTATAATAGTAAAAATTTATTTTAGTTATAAATTTTTAAAATTACTTTAAAATTCCATTTTTTTATATATAATAAAAATAATAATAATATTCATTAAAAGAATTTATAATTGCTTTAAAAAATATTGTATTTTATGCTAAAAATATATTTATTTATATTGATATAAATTATTTTTTTTGAAAGATAATACATAAAAAAAAAAGTCATTTTTAATATGAAATCTTTTTATAAATTATATATTAAAAAAAAAATTTTTTTTATTATATTAAATTTTATGTTAAGCTTCCGAATATTTAAAATAATTTGGTGTAACATATTTATTTATTTTTGTTATTATTTTTTTTTTAAATAGTAATTATTTTGTTTTTATTTTTAATAATAATATTAATTATAAAAAAAATTTTTTTTTTTTGTAAATGTTTTTATATATATATACACTTATTAATTATTTTGAATCTATGATTTATTACAATACAGAAGATAATTAATATAAACTTAAGGACACTTTTATATTCGAAAAAAAAATTTTGTCAAGAAAGAAGAAATGAAACTAAATATAATGTAAATGATATTTCTAATTCTTTAAAGATGCTCAAAAAAGATGAAAATGTGGAATTAATGGAAGAAACTGTCAAAAAAAAAAAAAAAAAAAAAAAAGAAAATGTGGAAATTAATAAATGAAACTGAAGAATTAAAACAATTTTATCCTATTTTGTCTAATATTCCAATTTAAAAATAGTAATATCGATATAAATCGAAGATCAGTATCTACTACTGATTATCCTGTAATGAACAATTGTGGGTGTCTTACTCCATTCTCCAATAATTCTAATGAATAATTAAATAATAAATAATTAAATAATAAATTATTGAATAATAAATAATTGAATAATAAGTAATTGAATAATAAGTAATTAAATAATTGTTGTATGTTATTTTTTATATTATCAAAGGTAAAATATCTAAAAAAAAAAAAATTTTAATTCAAATATTTTTAATATATAATTTAAATAATAAATAAATTAAAAAATAAATAATTTAGTCAACGTTTTCTTTTGTGTTTAAAAAGAATGACACTATCCATCGTTAAAAAGTAAACATATAATAAATAATATTAAAAAGTATAAAATAAAATAAAATAAAAATTATATATATATATTAATATACACATAAAAATATAAATAAATATATTTATATTTTATAATAAATATAAATAAAAAAGATGATAGAAAAGAAACAACTAATAATTATTATTATTATTATTATTTTTTCTTTAAATAATCTTTTTTATTTTCTTTTTAAACAATTTTTTAATTTAATTAATTAATTTAAAAAATTCATTATTTATTGATCAACAATCATTTTAACCAATGAAATCAATTGGAATTAACTTAATAATTAATAATTTAATATATTAATAATAAAAAAAATAAAATTAAATAAAATAGACAAAAAAAAAAAAAAAATTAAGTTGACAAAAAAAATTAAAAACAAAAAATAATATGACATAGTATATATAAATTAATAAATAATATGGGGAAAAATTAAGCATAAAGATATTATAAATTAAGATATTGATAGAAGATATTAATACAATATTATAAAACAAAAATTAACAAAAATAAAAATACTTTTAATATAAAAATTTTTTTCTCTATCTAAAAGTAGCAATGAAAATGGAAAATTGATTATTCTATAATGAAAATAAAAGAATATTGAAACATATTATTATATTTAATATTTTTATGAAGATTTTTATTTTATTTATATTTTTATATTATACATACTTTATTTTTTTATATTCATTATTCTATTCATTATTATATAATACCTTTTTTATTTGTTTTTTGTTTTGATTTATTTGCTAATTTATTCCTTAATTTTGTATAAACATATCTAATATTCTATTTTTTTATAATGTAGATAAATTTTTCTATCTTTTGTTTATAGGCTATGATAATAATTAAAAAATGACATTGTATTTTTTTTAATATATTTTCAATTTCTTACTTATTTTTTTGTTTTTGTTTTTTGTTTTTGTTTTTGTTTTGTTTATTTGTTAATAAATAATATGAAAATAAGTAAAATTTTATTTATATACATATATATTATATATATTTCTTTTTTCTTAATATTGATCTAATTCATTTGAATTATTTAATTAAAATCCATAGTTTCAATAATTTGTCTTGGAGTAGTAATATTTTCTTCTCCAATAAGATTAGCTAAATCTGGACTAACCTTTTCAGCCCATCCACAAGCATAATTCTTTTGAGCATATAAGGAATCCCATTTTTGGTACTTTTCTGGAATACCAAGAGAAGCTAAATAAGCTAAATATTCCTTTTCAGTAGTTTTAACAAATTCAATTTTTTTACCAGAAACATCAGATAAAATATCGCAAATATCCTTGTAGGAATAGGCCTTTGGTGCAGTAATTTCATAGGTCTTATTAAGGTGACCTTCAGTGGTTAAAATAACAGCAGCAGCTTTAGCCATATTATCACGAGTGACTAAATTAATTTTCTTACCTTCAGAAAGATTATAAAATATACCGCTGTCAACACAACGCTTTAAATCCTTTTGAACAAGGAAATATTGTAAGTAAAAAGTATTACGTAAGATAGTGTATGGGATATTAGTAGCCTTAATAGCAAGTTCAGTAGAAACGTGAGTTTGTTCATGTTTGAAAATAGATCCTTCTGGATTGGCCATACTAGTGTAAACAATGTGTTTAATACCAGACTTACGAACATTATCAAGAACAAATACATGTTCTTGAATACGTTCAAATTCAGTCCATGAACTACTGGAAACAAAAAGTAACTTTTCAGCTCCTTCAAAAACAGCTGGAGAAAAAGTATCTTTTGAATAATCACCATATCTGATTTCAATACCTCTATCCTTAAGTGGAAGAGCCTTTTCTTCGTTACGATAAATAGCAATAATATCAGATGGACTGACACCACGTTCAATGAGATAATCAATGGTTTTTCCACCAAATTTACCAGTAGAACCAAGAATAGCGATCTTACCCATTTTATTTATTGTTTTTTTTTTTTTTAAATAATGTATTGAAAAAAATTTGTTTTTAAAAAATAATAGAAACTTTTACTTTCTTTTATAATATTTTAAATTTTCAAAAAATTTAAAAATTTAAAAAATTCTATATCTATATATTATATATTATAATTCATTATTATTATTATTATATTGTACTATACAATTATAAATTAATAATAATATAATATGATATGATATATATTAATATTAATATATTATTATTAATATTATTATTTATATTATATATATTGTAGTTAAAATTTTATTCTATTTCCAAACATATAAAGTAAATAATTTGTGTTCATTATTTAATTTTCTTTTTTTTTTTTTTTTTTTTTTTTTATTATTTTTTTTTTTATCTATTTTACTAATGTATTTATTTATTTATTTATTATTAGTCATAATACTTAATACTTTCTTACATAATTATATACAGTTACAATTAAACGAAAAAAGAAAAAAAAAGATATGAGACACATTACAATTCCCAATATAAAATTTATTGATTTAATATTAAAAATATATAAATATTAATATTTATTTATTTGTTCACTACTTTTTATTTATTTTTAATGGTTTGCCCAAAAGAATACTTTAATTATTTAATTAATTTTTTTTTTTTTTTTTTTGTACATTTGACATATAAATTTAATACTAAAGCTTTGGATATTCAATTATAATATATATATATATATTAATATTTATATAATATGGAAAAAATATATATATAATTATATCCATCTATATTATTATTATTATTAACATTTCATTTCTTTTCAATAAGTATAACATAACTATATAATAAAATTTTTATTTTTTATTATATATAAATATTAATTTGATTATTATTAAAAATTATTTTATAAATTACAATTTAATTTTTTCATAATTAGTTTTTCAAATAAAATTTATAATACAATTATTACATATATAAATATTTGATATATTTACAATTATACATCGTTACAATTAATATTGATTTATGTAATTTTTACATTTAAAATTATATTTTTAACAGAGTTGTTATAGCATATTTATTTAATAATTAATGATGACATAATCATGAAAAATTAGATAAAACATATAAAAAAAATATTAAAATTATCAAAATTATTAAAATTATTAAATTATTAATATAAAAAAATATATATAAATATTTAATTATTATTAATTAAAAAATAATGATAATAATAATAACTTTTATATTTTATTTAATTTTTTATTTTTAATATTTATAATTATTTATTCGATAGTTTCTTTCTTTCTTTCTTTCTTTCTTTCCTTTTCTAAAGTATTTATTGATTGACATTTTAAGAATAAATAATATTCAAATGAATATTAAAAATTAAATATAAATATTATTTATTATCTAATATATATATCCAATAACAAATAACAATTTCATAGAATATATATAAAAATTTAAATAGATTAATAATTAAATAGATTAATATCAATTGAATTATTTTACAAGATTACTTTAATTAGTATATTATGTATATTATGTATATTATTATTAATAAATATTATATGTAGTAATTATTAGTAGAGATATTGATAGTTTTTCTTTTTTTAAAAAAAATGTTTAAATATGAAACTAAATTTATAGAATGTAAAAAAAAAAAGCAATTAATGTTAGATCATCTTCCATTTAATTTAAAATACTTTTACTGATAATAAGCAGAATAATAATTTGGTGTAACATTAAATAAATAATTGAATAAATAAATAAATTATTAAATAAATAATTGAATAAATAAATAAATTATTAAATAAATAATTAATTAATTAAATAAATAATTAAATAAATAAATAAATAATTAATTAATTAAATAATTGAATAAACAAATAAATGATTAAATAAATAAATGATTAAATAATTATGAATATAAATAAATTTAGTTTAAGAAAAAATTCTTTATGGAATTTAAATTTTTTTTTTTTTTAAATTAATATTACACAAAAGAATTAATTTTTTTTTTTTTTTTTTTAAATTTTGGGTTAATTAATTAATTATGTTGTCTAAAAAAAAAAAAAAGAATAAAAAAGAATTAAAATAAACTTTTTTAGCAAATAATTTTTTAATTTTTTTTTTTATCAAGAATACAAAATAAATAAATAAATAAATAATAAATAAATAATAAATAAATAATAAATAAATAAAATATAATTTCTGTTGTATATATTATTTATCTTATTATAAATTAATTTATGGCAATAGCTTAGATGTTTTGTTAACTAAACCATAAACCTGATGATCCTTGTATATTCTATACCAATAATTTATAATTTATTTATTTATTTATTTATTTATTATTTTTTATATTTTTATTTTTATTAAATATTTTATTGGTATTATTTTTATTTTTAAAAAAAAGACTTAGTAATATTTGTTTTTATTTTTATTATTTTTTGGATGTTTCTTGCTTTTGTAAATTTGTTAATTTAATCTTTTGTATGGACAGTTTTTTTTTTTTTTTTTTGTGTTGTTGCATTGTATTTTATTTTATTTTATAATTTTTTTTTAAAAAAATTTTATTTATTAAAGAAAACATACATATATATATATTATATAAAATAAAATAAAACGAAATAAAATAATATAATGTATATACATATATTATATGTATATATATATATTTAAATCAGGTTTAGAAATAAATATAAATGTGTTAATATTTTTAAATATATACTAAATATTTAAGCAAAAGAAAAAAATATTTTAATATTATTATATTACTAAGAAGAAAAAAAAAATACAATATGATATGATAATATTTATGTATTATTATAACATATTATATATATTTAACTATTGATTCATAGATTTATTAATTTATTGATTTATTTTATTTTGTTATGACAATAATATAATTATAACAATTTATAAGTACATTAATTCTATTAGTTTTAACAAAACAATTAAAACATAATCATTTCTATTTATTTTAAAATGAATAAATATTTTTTTTAATATCAAATACATTATTTTATTATATTTTATTTATTATTAATTTATTTATAGAGAGTTACTTCTATTTTGGAAAAGAAAAAAAAAATAATGTTATATTATAAAAGATATTATAATTTATATGTATTTGGGTGATGGTCGTTGATAAAGAAAATTTATCTTTTCCTGTTGAATTAAATGATAAATATCAGTTGAATAAAATTTGATATAATAATATTTAAGATTTATTCAATAAAAAGGAAATTTTTTATTTAAAAAGATATATATATAAAGGATATAAAATACTTTATTGAAATTTTCTTTTATTCTTTCAACTGTTTTTAATCTGCTTGTTTTAATCAATTTCCACTTTAAAAGAAATATCTATTTAATTAAATATAATAATCACTATTGATTGGAGTTTAATAGAGGTGTAAAATATTATAAAAATAGAAAATAATTTGTTATATAATTTTATTATTTTAAATTATCAATTCCCATTAACCACCTGTGATAGCAAGTTTTTAAAATAATTGTCAAGTCCAATTATATAAATAATTTTTGTCTTTAGTTCATATTATCTCTTCAAATTTCTTTTTTATTTACGATCACATATAATTTTTATAGCAAAAATCTAAATAATATCATGGTTATATGAAGTATAACCAAGGTTGGAAAGTCAAAACCATAAATTAATATTTCAAATTTTCGACAAATTTGAATTTTAGATATTAAAAAAAAAAAAGATTTAAAATAATTGTAATATAGTTTACTGATAATTGTTAGTAACTATTTAAAATGGTTATCTAATAATTATTTATTTCTAATTAATAAAAATATATATTGTAATTCTATTTAAATAAAGTTGTAGTACTTGAACCTACCAACCTTTATGGAAAATTATAATTTTTTTTTTTTTTTTAAGAATAAAATTTTAAATATTAGGGCAATTTAAAAGTAAAATATTTCATTAATAATAGGAAAATTCAATTTTATAGAACTACTGATGTTGATATTTAATAATACTTTTTTCAATTTTTTTCTTTTAATCATTATTTATTGAATTTTTTTATGAAAAATAAATTAGGTAATTTGTTAATTACTTCTTTATACAAATTTTAATATTATGGGTGATGAAATTCATAGAACAATTCAAAGTATATTAATTAGTCCAGTTAAAAATTCAAATATATCATTATTAGATAATGAAGGATGTCGGTAGCTATGAAAACACTTAAGTTATTGATGAGAATCAATTGATACATAAAATATTTTATATGTTATTTTATTATTTTTATGTATTACAGTAACAAAAATAGGCATTATGACTAATATAGTATTTAGAAGTATATATATATATATATAAATAGTTTTTTTTTTTTTTTTTTTTTTTTTTCATTAATAAATAATATTAAATAATACATTTTTTTTAATATTATATAAAATATATTTAATTATAAGTAAATTTTGTGTTCATTATTAAATATACGTCAAATATATATATTTTAATATTATAATAATTAATTTATAATATTTTTTTATTATAAAAAATGAATATATTAGAATTAATTTAATTCACTCCTAAAGGTTATCAATTACAACATATAGAGTTGAAAATAAAAAAAAATAAAATAAAATAAACTTTACATTTTTGTGGAATGATTTAGAAACAAAATTAAAAGGTGTCAATAGTACTTCTATTTTAACCTATATATCAACAAATTAAAGTTATTAAAAAATGATGAAAAAATTAGAAAAAATAGTTTCAACTATTTTATATATATATATATATGTATGAAGAGAAAATTACCAATAAATATCACGTTCAAAAGAAATATACTTCTTAAAAAAATTGGATAAAATCTTTAAAAATTGTGTTGAAAAATACTCAAAGTATTTATATCTATAATTTAAGTTTCATAAGAAGAACCTAGAGAAAATAATAATGATAATAGAGGTATAGATAAAACAAAATATATATATATATATATATATATATATATTAATTATATAAAGAATTAATGTTAATTTCACTATATATATAATAGAAAATATATGGAGTATTAAGTTCCTCTGAAATAGAAAATATTATAAGAGATTATAAACAAATTATTGTTAAAACATTTTATTATTATTCTAATATTATATTTATTCTTAATGTTTATTCCAATTAATGTAGGAATTAAAAAAAAAAAAAGTTTTTTTTAATAAAATTTTTAAATATTAATTTTTAATTTTAATTAAATTAAAATATATTAAATTAATATAAAAAGGATATAAAGTTCTCCAATGAAATTTTCCGTCGTTTCATTATCAGTTTTGGTAAATTATTAATAAAATATCCCATACCAAAAATACCAAATGAAGGACCAAATGAAAATGTCCATTTAATTTGTAATAGGTAATTACAATCAAAATATAAAGTCATTAGGTCCAAAATATTTAAATTGTTTATGAAATAAGGTTTAAGGTTTTTAATAATATTTATAATATAATATATATATATATATATATTTTTTTTTATAAATAATAATAATAATAATAATAATAATAATAATAATAATAATAATAATAATAATAATAATAATAATAACAATAATAATAATAATAATAATAACAATAATAATAATAATAATAAAAATAATAATAATAATAATAATAATAATAATAATAATAATAATAATAATAATAATAATAATAATAATAATAATAATAATAATAATAATAACACCTAAATATTTAAAATTAAAAAAGGTAATATATAAATTTTTTACTTTTATAATTTTTAATTATTTTTTAATATTTATTTTAATTATTTTATTATTATCTTATTATTATTATTATTAATTATTATTTTTTTGTTTTTATTTTAATTATTTAAACTAAAAATAAGAAAGACTTCATTTTCCTCATATATATATATGATTCATTTTCAACAATTTATTATATCATTGATTCATTTTTATTTTCAGTATATTTAACATTCTCTTTTTTTTATTTTATTTTATTTATTTATTTATTTATTATTTATATCAATTCCATGTTCAATCTATGAGGCATGAATAAAGCAGTTGAATTCTTCTTTGTTCCTAAAATCAAACTGTTCAAGTCTAATAAATTTATGAGAGAAAAATAAATTCAAATATTTTTTCAAGTATTACACATCTTATTTTTTATCTATTTATTTATTTACTAATTTATTTATTTATTTATTTTTCATTTGTCATTTTTTTTTTATATTATATATATATATATATTTATTTATTTATTTATTTATTTATTTATTTATTTATTTATTTTTTCTTTAAAAAAATAATTACTATTTTAATTAGTTGAACGTACAACTCTACATTTTTTGTAAATGATTTATCTATTCTTCTCATAGTTTATACCTTTTTTTTTTTTTTTTTTTTTTTACTAGTACTTATTCTCATTATAATAGTTAAATATATCAAACGGAACTCTAATTTTGATTAATGTAATACTAATAAAAATAAAAATAAAAATAAAAATAAAAATTAAAATAAAAAATAAAAAATAAATAAAAAAAAAAAAGACTATTAAACACATTATGATACTAATCAACAATAATAATAATTTTAATCGGCAGATTGAAACAATAAACTATCATTACTTCTTTTCCAATTATATGATTTATCCATGACCATTCACTTTAGCATAACATTAACATACTTTCAACATAAATTAAATTATTTTTACTTAAAAATAAAATAAAAAAAAATTAGTATTATTTTTATTTTTATTAAGTGTGTGTAAGATTAAAGAATAATTATATATTATAATTAACTCCATGGATTATAATGTGTAAAAAAAAAAAAAAAAACCAATAATATGTAAGTTTTTTATAAATTATTCTTAATTCTTCATCCTTTTTTTTTTTTTTTTTGTTCTTCTTTCACTTTTTTTATTTTTTTATCCATTCTTTTATTAAGTTTTTTTAAACGTTTACATTTTTTTTCTTATATACATAATTTTATAATGAACTTCCGAATTAAAAAAATCTATTTTTACTATAAGTTTCTTCCTCTATATTAATTGTTTTACATATTTCAATTGCTTCTTTAATTTCTGGTATTCTTATTAATTTATGATTTAATTCTGGTGTTAAATTGCTCTTTTCTGATATAATTTTTTTTTTCTTCCTTCTTCTTTATAAACATAATCAATTATTTTAAAAAATACTGCCCATAGGTTTATATTTTTTTTTTCGTCGTCAAAACTATTAATATCGAACTTTTATAGTTCAATGAAAAACATTTGAAATCCAGGAATGACAAATTTCTTTATTTAAAGGACTCATAAATTGTAAAGAATTGAAGAAATTTTTTGTTTTGTTGTTTTCATTCTTTTCATTATTAACAGGCCTTTCGCTATTTTTAATATCTTTATTGTCTTTCCCCTTTCTATTGATTTTATTTTATTAGGTTTAGCAAGATTATCATATAACATATTAACTGAATAAAATTTTCCTTTATCAATATATTTTTCTTCTCTTTCATATAAATCACAGTAAGCTATATTTTATATTTAACTATACCTATTTATATCTATTAACTTATTATAAACAAACTATAATAAATTGTAATGTCCAAATTTATTATTTAAAATAAATTATTATAGTTGAAATAAACATGTAATTAATTATTAAAACATAAATTTTAATAGAATTTATAAATAAAAAATATTAAAAAAAAAAAAAAAAAAAAAAAAAAAAAATATTTTAACATTAAAATTATTGCAATAATAATAATAATAATAATATTAATATTAATATTAATATTAATAATAATGATAATAATAATAATAATATTAATATTAATATTAATAATAATGATAATAATAATAATAATATTAATATTAATAATAATGATAATAATAATAATAATAATAAATATTATTTTAGTTTTAGTTTTTATTTTAATACTAAAAAAAATTTTTTTTTATAGTAAATAGCTTCATTTAACTATTACTACTACAAATACTATCAGTATCACTCCTACTGTTATTAAAATAAAAAAATAAAATTGTTATTAAAATGAGTTATTAAATAAAAATAATTAAATTAAATAATAATGAGAAGAATTGTTGATAGTGATAATATATTTAAAATTTAAAAATATATTTTGTTATATATATGAAATATCTCAAGGTTTATTTATCAGAAAAAAAATTATTTGAAGATAAAATTGATATCATAACCGATTTTAATAATTATCGTACACTCGTACACTATATTTTGATTTTTTCTATGGTGTTGATGGCTATGACATTTTAAATAACTATTGAGCATAATCAAAAATTAATAAAAAAAAAAAAAAAAAAAAAAAAAAAAAAAAAAAAAAAAAGCTATTAAACATTTATATCCAGATTCTAAAATATTAAATAATTATAATAATAAAATATATGACAATCTTCAAGATTTATAAGTTGAAAAAAAAGAATATTTTATTATGGCTATTGAGGAATGGGACTATATATTTGTTTTTTAGAGTATTTAATAAAAAATCAAGCCTACGTTGCTTTTACCTGTATAATAGGAATATTACCATTATCAAAAACAGATATTGCAATCATCATTAAATTGTTTTAATAAATGTTCAATGCTAAGTGATAAAATTCATTATCAATATTTCAGGTTTCACTGAACAAGAAGTTCATAATTTTTTGTAAAAATAATACAGCTCTTACTTATGAAGAATTAGAAGATTGATATAATGGAAAAAAAAAATATTTAATACATGATCAGTGTGTCAAACTTTAAGTAAAAATTTAATTTGTAATTATAGGACGAATACGGGTCGCTTTGATGAATTGGTAAATATAATACCTGTAAAAGATGAAATTTTAGATTTAATTGGTAAGGAAAAGTCTCCCACCAAAAGTATATATATATATGGAGCAGAAGATCAACGAAAAAGAATCAGAAACATATGAAGAAAAAAAAATGAAGAAAAAAATAATTAATATTCGATGAAAAAAAAAGAGTTATATTCAAATATGATTGCTTTTGATTTTTTTTTTTTTTTTTAACTTATTATCATGGTGAAATTTCCATTACAAGTAAAGAACTATTAGAAAAAATTTAAAATATATATCATAGCAGTATATTTGACATTATTCGCAACTTATTCATGCATAAACTATATCACATGAATGCATTGAAACAGCACCAAATAACATTCAATGTTACTATTAGAACAAAAACCAGATTTTAAAACATTTATTATGATGTGATAGAAAATTCCGATGAAGATAAAAAGCAACGTTAAATATAGATACAGAAACACTGTGTAAAATTTTTAAAAAGTTACTGTCACATATGGATATAATTATACCTAAAGATAAAATTGATCATGATAAGTTAAAATATATTATTAATTTTAAATATTTTAATATTTAAAAGAATTATAACAATAAAAAAAAAAAAAAAAAAAAAAAAAAAAAAAAAAAAAAAAAAAAAAAAAATCAATAAATTTATCATAAACATATATATATATTAAAATTATGTTAATTACAAATTGATAAACTATTATAATTGTGACTATGAAATATCATTAGAACATAGAAAATTAATGATTTCATAAAAATATGAAATTAGTTATGTATTATTAATAATAATTTATTATATTAAATATATTTTATTTTATTACTAATATTTATTATATTTTATAACATTTTATTATAAACTTAATATTTTATTATATTGAAAACTTTATTATAAATTAGTATTAAATGTAAATTGTTTTATGTTAGGTAATTATTTTATATCAATAATAATAATATGATATACATCGCAAAAGTTCGAGGTACTATTGTTGGGATTTATTTATTAAATTTATTAAATTATTTATTTATTTATTTATTTATTTATTTATTTATTTATTTTTATTATTAAGATTACATATATTTATTCAAGTAAAATAATTATACTTGACTACACATTTAAAAACTATCTAACAACTTTCTTTCACTTTCAATTACTTATTTACTTATTAATAATTAATATTTTATATTTATATTTAATAACTATATATATATATAGTTATTAAATATAAATATAAAATAATATGAATATAATTAAAATATTGATTTATGCTATTAAATTTATTATTGATTAAAAGTATAATTAATCTTTAGAAATCGAGTCACATATTAAAAATATTAAAAAATTATTAGATTAAAATTTGACTTATGACATTTATTTATAATAAAAGCTATTTTATATTAATTAAGGTTTGAATATTTCATTTTATAAAGAATTTTCAAGATATTAAGTAAATTTTATGAAAAATTTGTAAACAAAGAAAATGTATATAAATGTATTAAATGAATGTATTAGAATATTTATATTAAACAATGTTTTTTATTTTTCTTAATTAGCATAATGTATTATCTTTAGACCTTATTAAATAGTATTATATATTTTAAGTTAATATTACAAAAAATATAACTTCTTTAAATGATAAATAATTTTGGTGTAATTATTTATAAAATAAATTTTATATAAAAGTAATAGTTTATTTTTATTATAAAAAATAAACGAAACATTCTTTATAATTTTTTTATTATAAGTTGTAAAATAATTAGAAATTAAACGCAACTTTAGAATAACATATTAATATTAATAAATATATTATCTTGTTAGCAATAATTATGATAATAATAATTATTATTATATAAGTAAATGAATTAAATAAATATATTATAACTATTTGGAATTAAATATTATAAATTAATGTAGACTACATAAATATATGTAATTTTATTTGATATAAAACAAATATGTGTGTAACATATTTATATATTTAATAATAATTATAATAATTATAATATATTAAATTTATATCTTCTGTCAATAATAATATTTGAAATAATTTCTTATTCATATATTATTCAATATTCATATATATATTATTCATAATATAAAATATATTAAATATATTAAATAGTTAAAATTTTCTAAATATATATAGGAATACTATATATATAACTTAAGTACTCTTATTTATTTTAAAGTTAATATTAAAAATATATAATTCTTGTATATTTTATAATATAATGAAATAGTTAAAAGTTATTTTAATTATAATTAAATATATATATAGTTGATATTATTTATTATATTATAAATAATATAAACTATATATATTTAAGTTCTCAATAAATGCAGCTATAAAAAATAAAAAAAAAAATTTATTATATTAATATTTATAATATTATTATATTCTTATATATTATTATTAAATATATTTATATTATTCAATTATAATTTTTATATGTAAATAATCCGAAATATTACCATTCTTCATATATTTTTATTTAATATTGAGAATTTAATAAAATATATAGAATTATACTATTAAAAATATGTAGCGCATAAAAGTTCCGCATAACATATTGTGTAACGAATGTGGTGCATTTCGCCTATTTTTATAATACAAATTTTCAATATGCTATTTATTTTTAATGGCTTGTAAATTTTTTTACGCCATAAAAATTTTTGATAGAAATATGTAAAAAAAATAAATGTATAAATAAATAAATAAATAAAGAACGTAATAATATTAAAGTATATAAAATAAAATAAAATAAATATCTATTATTATTTTTTACTAAAGAATTAGACATGCATGACTTAATCTTTGAGACAAGCATATGACTACCGGCAGGATCAACCAGATAACTATCTTTAAAATAAGAAAAAAAAATTTCTTAAAAAAATTTTTTTTTTTTAATTTTTAAAAATAAACGATAAAACGTTGATCAAAAAAAAAAAAAAAAAAAAGATAAATTACATTATATCAAAATTTAATATCATCAATAATAATTATAAAATAAAATTAACCACGTAAATAACTATTGCAATAAAAAATTCATTTATTTTATTTTATATACTTCTACTTTTATATTATTACATTCAATATTTATTTTATTTTATATTTTTATATTATTACATTCAATATTTATTTTATTTTATTTTATTTTATTTTATTTTATTTTATTTTATTTTATTCAATCTGTACTTTATATTTAATATTCTACTATTTATTTTATTTTATTTTATTTTATTTTATTTTATTTTATTTTATTTTATTTTATTTTATTTTATTTTATTTTATTTTATTTTATTTTATTTTATTTTATTTTATTTTATTTTATTTTATTTTATTTTATTTTATTTTATTTTATTTTATTTTATTTTATTTTATTTTATTTTATTTTATTTTATTTTATTTTATTTTATTTTATTTTATTTTATTTTATTTTATTTTATTTTATTTTATTTTATTTTATTCAATCTGTACTTTATATTTATATTCTACTATTTATTTTATTTTATTTTATTTTATTTTATTTTATTTTATTTTATTCAATCTGTACTTTATATTTAATATTCTACTATTTATTTTATTTTATTTTATTTTATTTTATTCAATCTGTACTTTATATTTAATATTCTACTATTTATTTTATTTTATTTTATTTTATTTTATTTTATTTTATTTTATTTTATTTTATTTTATTTTATTTTATTTTATTTTATTTTATTTTATTTTATTTTATTCTATTCTATTCTATTTTATTCTATTCCATTTTATTTTATTTTATTTTATTTTATTTTACTCTATTCTATTCTATTTTATTTTATTTTATTTTATTTTATTTTATTTTATTTTATTTTATTTTATTTTATTTTATTCAATCTGTACTTTAATAATATTTATATTCTACTATTTATTTTATTTTATTTTATATTGATATAGTATTAATAATTTTTATTGTATTTTTTTTTTTCAGTTTTTAGTAGTTTTTATCTTTTAATATTTTTTTTTTTATCTCTTTTATTAGTGTTCTCTTTTTTAGAAGATTTTGATTTTTTTTTTTTTTTTTTATTATTATTTTACTTTTTTAGTCGTTGTTTTAACAGACTTTGACTTTGAAGTGGTTTTCTTTACTTTTGACTTTGAAGTAGTTAATTTAACAGACTTTGACTTTGTAGTTGTTGATTTAATGGACTTTGACTTTTTAATAGTTGTTGTTTTAACCATTTTTGATTTTGTAGTGGTTTTCTTTACTGACTTTGACTTTGTAGTGGTTGGTTTAACAGACTTTGACTTTTTAGTAGTTGTTGTTTTAACCATTTTTGATTTTGTAGTGGTTGGTTTAACAGACTTTGACTTTTTAATAGTTGTTGTTTTAACCATTTTTGATTTTGTAGTGGTTTTCTTTATTGACTTTGACTTTGTAGTAGTTGGTTTAACAGACTTTGACTTTGTAGTAGTGGTTGTTTTAACCAATTTTGACTTTGTAGTAGTTTTCTTAACAGAATCGGTTTTTGTTGTTGTAGTGGTTTTATTTACTGATTTTGCCTTTGTAGTCGTTGGTGATTTAATGGACTTCGATTTAGTACTGGTAGCTTCAACAGATTTGATTGTTGTTGATTTACCAGGTTTAGTTACTCGCTTAGATTCAACAAGATCAAAACATTTATCATTATATTCTTGCCATTTATAGTGAGATGGAGTGAGAATTAAGAGCAGATCCTTCTCTTGAAGGATAGAGCACTCTTCAGAAAGTGGTTCATGATAAAATTCTTGACATTTATCCTCGAGGAACAAGTTACATTGATAGTAAAAGTCATCATCATCATCTGGCAATCTCTTAAATATGCATTCGTTATATTTAGGATTTATAGAATTAGAACATCCTTCTTCAAGAAATAAGTCATAGCCGTCATTACAAACTTTAAGATCATTTTGATAAAAGTAATTAATTTGAAAATCAGTAATTTCTAATTCATTTTCAGATGAACCATCATTATTACCATTAAACATGGAAGAAGCTAAATTGCAAATTGGAATATATTTAATAACGGATTCGTATTTTTCATACTCCTTGGACTGAATGGCCCTACATATTTCGTTGAACTTTTCTTCAGAGGAAGCATCAATATAGAAAAGGGATTCATCCGGAATTTCCTTTTGACAATCTTCTATTACTTTAACTTGAAATTCTTCAGAGATATTCTCTTTACAATTTTCTTGATATTCTTTTTTAATTTTTTCTAATTTATCATATAAATTATTCTGTTTATAGTGCTTAGTGCTATAACAAACTGGTAAAACTTCAGAGTGATTTTTTTGGAATAAGGTTTGGCATTTAATATTGTCTATACTACAGGTTTTAATAAATTCATTATAATTATTTTTATCATTCATATTAAAGGAATAATTCAAACATTCCTCATACCCTTCTAACTCTTTATCACATTCGTCTACTGAACTACTTAAAATGTCTACACAAAAGTCGCTAATTTCATCATAATGGGTCATTGTGAAATAAGCATCGTTAATTCCATTATATTCATTAGAAAATTCAATTTGTTGAAGAAGAGAACAAGATGGATTCGTATTTATTGTTTCATTTATTCTATTTTGGACGTTTAGGCATTTTTCTGATTTAAATTCAAGGCAAATTTCTTTCAATGATTCATCATCAAATTCTTTATAATAATTATTAATTAAACAATCGTAATCGTTTGAGATAGCATGATTACATTCATTTGAATGATAATTTAAAGCATCGTTACACATTTCAGTGTTTTGATAATACTTTTTCTTATCAAAATGATCCACATAGTCTCCAAAGGATTTCACAGTTTTAGCAAGGGAACAAGCAGATGAACCAATATTGAGATGATCATTAAATGTTTGACATTTCTCAGAATTGAAAACCATGCATTGCTTTAACTTTTTGGCGTTAAATAAATCGGAATCGGAATTCATATTCAAAGAAATTTCTAATTGACATTCTTGATTTTCTTTTAATTCTTTTTCACATTCTTGTACGATATCATCGATACTGAAACAACGTCCAAATTCACTTTGACAACCATTTTCAATAAGACATTGATCCTGGAAACCTTGTTTAAGGGAAATACATTCTCCATCTTTTGAACAGCAGCCTTCATCGCATGAAGTACCTCTGGAACCTCCACATGACTTAAAGATTTCTTTTGGAATGTATACACTACGTTTACCATTATTAAGGAATCGATTTGGCGTTTGGTTCACTTCATCAAATGGATCAATATCGGAATTTCCTGTTTCTGACTTTATTATAGCATCTTTAATGGACATATCAATGAGTGTCTTTTTCATCAGATCATTATCAAATTGTATTTCGGGATGCTCTGACATTATTGAAGCAGCAACACCAGCAACAATTGGTGCAGCAAAAGAGGTTCCTCTGGTATAATCATAATCATTTATATTATTTTCTAAATATGGAATGACAACATCACCTGGTGCAAAAATGTCAATACAATCTCCGTAATTCGAATACTGTGTCATCTGATACTTTTGATTCTCTTCAATAAATTCGAAATTTAAATAAGAATCGATTGCACCAACCGCAATCGCTTTACGACAACCTGGAAAAGTACCAAAATCTTCAGAGTCCTTTTCTCCACATACGTTGATACCATCATTACCTGCTGCAACTATAACAATAATTCCGGCATTAATTAAATCGGTAAGTTTATCATCAAAAGATTTAAGATATACTCCTCTATCACCAAAAGAGATATTGAGTACTGTTTTAAACGGTTTAGCTTTTTGTAAAATATAATCAATACTTCTTAAAATACTGATAAGATTATAATCCGTAACTATCATATGTATATTCGCTTTTTTTGCTACACCAAGTGTACCTCCAGCTACAGATGAAACTCCAATACCGTGACCTGGATATTCTGAATTTTCAACAACGCAAAACGTTTTTTCATCTTCCGTTGTTTCACGTACATCATAATCATCAGATATTGCATCACAAGTAACAGTACGTTCATAATCAGTGTTTTTATAGGTGTCATAATGATCAGGATGAACAATGATACCACTGTCAATAAAATACATATCAATTCCCTGACCTGCGGTACCGGGATAATAAAAATTAGTATCTATTTTATGACCATTAATTTCATTGGATTGTGATATAAGAGATAAGAAATAAGTTTTATCATCAGGATTTGACTGTACATTGACGCTGGTCCAATTAGTTTCTTTTTGGATGGCATCAAGATCATAATATAATTGAGTATTTTCTTTATTTTCATTATCGATAACATCATTATCTTTTATAGAATTTTTATTTTCACCATTGTCCTTTTCTTTATTGTCAATACCTCTTTTTAAATTTTTATTTTTAAAATAATTTTTATACTTGTTTTTTCCTTTTTTTATATTTTCATTCTTTAATTTTTCAACGTCAAGAATTACTGATTTTTCACAATATAATACATTTTCTAAACGACATACTTTTTCTGCGGCTTCATCAGAGAGATAAGCAACAATAGCATAATAATTGGAAATTGGACAACCATAATTAACTAATTTTGATTCAATTGGAACATATTCAATAGTGGAATTAGTAGAATCTGTAAATTCCAACGAGTCACGTTTTAAATGATTTCCACTAGCTTTTCTATTATTTTTAAATAATAATTTTTTTTCAATACCATTTTCATTACGTTTTCTTAATGATTCTACAGTATCGAGTTCTTTTAACTTTTCGTCTTGTTTTCCATTTTTTAATAAAAAGGTATCCTTATTATCCTCAATGATATGATAAATATCATTCATTCTATCGTTCAACAAATTATCAATTAATTGTTGTGTTTTTTCACTTTCAATGTCATAATTTTTATCGGATTCATTTCTTAAAATTGAAACAATATAATATGAGTTTTCAGAATAAACACCAATAAAATAGTTAAATATAATAACTATAATTAATAACAAGAAAGATTTCATTTTTTTTATTTGTTTATTTATCTATTTATTTATTCAAATATAATTGAAAATACTTTTTTTTTATATTTTTATTATAATATAATTATATAATATATGTATATATATATATATATTTTTTTTTTCAAAGAACAAAAATTTTTGAGATTTTTCTTTTTATTTATACTTTTTTAATTATTATTTATTTTATTATTATTTTTAATATTATTAATTATTAAAATTAATTGTATACAATAAATTTTTTTTTAATTATTGAAAAAAAAATTTTTTTTTATGTACACAATACTTTTCAATACATTATAATTTATTATCAAATAAAAATACTAAAAAGCATAAATAATAGTTTTTTTTTTTTATGTTATTGAACACGCTTATTTAAAAGTTAATATTAAAAATTATTAAAATAGTTTTATTTTATTTTATTTTTTTATTTTTTAGTAATATTTATTAATTATATTTTATTATACAACAAAACAAAACAAAACAAAACAAAACAAAAAAAAAAAAAAAAAAAAAATAAAAAAAAAATAAAGAAGAAAATATTAGGTTAGGGTAGACTAAACCACCTGTATTAAATTTCATTTTTATTTAATGATTTAACATAATTTTTGTGTAACAAAAGAAAAAAAAAGATTTTCTTTTCAAAAATTCATTAAATAAATGGACCAATAGAATAATAATTGATAACTGTCCTTAAATTGAGTATGTGGCGTTTCTCAAAATTTCATTTCGGAAAAGTTTCATTTCGCAAAATTTTAATAAATAGATAAATAAATAATAAAATTTATAATATATAAAATAAAAAATATATAATATAAAATATAAAATATAAAATATAAAATATTAAATATAAAATATAAAAATATATAATATAAAATATAAAATATAAAATATAAAATATAAAATATAAAATATAAAATAAAAAATAAAAAATAAAAAATAAAAATATAAAATATAAAATATAAAATATAAAATATAAAATATAAAAATATATAATATAAAATATAAAATATAAAATATAAAATATAAAATATAATATAAAAAAAATAGATACCACCTAAAATCATTCTAACTTTGTGCTACTTTTAACTCCCTTTTTATAAGATATCCTCATTTTTTTTTTTTTTTTACTGGATTATTTATAAATATTTCTTTTATTAAAAAAATTTATTAGTAATTTAAGATTTTTTTAAAATACTGCGCAAGGACTTAAAAGGTGTAAAAATGATCAATTAAATTATTTAGATATTATTTTTTAATCTTTATAATAATTATATTTTAATTTTAATAGTTATATTTTAAATTATTATCCTTTACATCTTTTAAATTATTAATACTTATTTATATATATATATATATATATAAAATTATTATTAATTATATATACCTATTGAAATAATATAAAACGTTTAAAATGAATAATAAAATATTTTTTTTTTTTTAAAAGCTTTAATTCTAATGAATATTTATTATTATATAATGTATATTTATTATTATATAATGTATATATATATTTTTTTCTTTTTTTAAAAAATTAAATTTTAAATTTATTTATTTATTATAGTTTTATTTATTTATATTTACTTATTTAGTTATTTATTTAAATTATATATATTATTTATTTGTTTTATTATTAATTTATTTATTTATTAACTTTAAAAAAAATTTCCGAAATGAAACTTTTCCAAAATGAAATTTTTCGAAATGCACCAATCCCCCCTAAAATTATGTATATTAGAAGTATTAATGGGGGAGAGCGCGTTTCGGAACCGCACGTGAATGATATAAGCCACATGTTTTTTGAGATGGCGTATTATATATAAATTTTTTTATATAAATAAATAATTAAATAATAATTAAATAAATATTTTATTTTATAATAATTCATAATTTAATATATATTTGATAATAAAAAATATAAAAAAATAAAAAAATAAAAAAATAAAAAAATAAAAAAATAAAAAAAATAAAAAAATAAAAAAATAAAAAAAATAAAAAAATAAAAAAAATAAAAAAGATTAAAAAAATAAAATACTAAAAAAATAAAATAAAATATTTTCATTTTTATTTATATTTATAACTGTAATTTTTTATTATATAAATAAATAAATAAATAATAATTAAATAAATATTTTATTTTATAATAAAAAAATAAAATAAAAAAAAGAAAAGATAAATATTTTTTTAGTAATTTTCTTGAAATAAAATAAAATATTTTCATATTTATTTATATTTATAACTGTAATTTTTTATTATATAAATAAATAATAATTAAATAAATATTTTATTTTATAATGAAAAAATAAAATAAAAAAAAAAAAAGATAAATATTTTTTTAGT
This sequence comes from Neocallimastix lanati (nom. inval.), assembly GCA_016946835.1. Classification (NCBI taxonomy): domain Eukaryota; kingdom Fungi; phylum Neocallimastigomycota; class Neocallimastigomycetes; order Neocallimastigales; family Neocallimastigaceae; genus Neocallimastix; species Neocallimastix lanati (nom. inval.). The sequence goes on along the minus strand of JACVTC010000052.1, from coordinate 314,505 downwards.
AATTTTCTTGAAATAAAATAAAATATTTTTATATTTATTTATATTTATAACTGTAATTTTTAAAAAAATTGAAAATACATATTAAATAAAAAATAAAAAATAAATATTTCATATTTATTAATATTTATATTAAAAATTTTGATGGAGGGAAATCTAAAAATTGATATAAGTGAAACAAATCGAGGAAAAGAGCAAATAATTATAGATCGAAAATTTAAATATAATTTTTCAAAATTAAAAAAAGATAATACAAAAATATATAGATGTACAGAATATAAAACATTAAATAAATGTAAGTCTTTTATTATTTTAAATGATAATAAAGAGGTTTTAAATTATGATTCTTCACATAATCATCCTGGTAATGAAATTAATGCATCCAAATCATTAATAAAACATAAAATTAAAGATGAAATAAAAAAAAGTTTGATTCCTTCTGATATAAAATCAAAACGCATATTTGATAAAATTTCTCAAGAAATAGGATATATATGCCCTGAATATAAAACAATTAAATCCCAAATAACAAGATATAAAAACAAACAATTATTTCCTAATGTAAAAACATTAGATGAAGTTCCTAATGTATCTGAATATTATAAAACAATAAGAGGTGAATACTTTATGATATTCAAAAATTCTAATATAATAATTTTTCAATCACCATTCCAAGCAAAATTATTTATGGAGAATAAACATATATTTGCTGATGGTACATTTTTAATAGCTCCAACTAATAGTTATCAAGTATTCATTACCAGAACTTATGTTACAGAATTAAATTGTTTTTACACTACTTCCATGTCAATATTAAAAAACAAAGAACAAATAACTTACGAAATATTATTTAATGAAATAAAAAAAAATATAATTAAATATAATGCAAATATTAATTTCTCAGAAAAAATTTTTCATTGTGATTTTGAAAAAGGAATATCTAATGCAGTGGAAAATATTTTTCCCAATATAAATATTAAATATTGTTTTTGGCATTATAAAAGATTATTAATGACAAAAAAAAATAAATTATGTTACAAGGAAGTGAAAGATCATAATATTTTAAATACTTATTATAAAGCGATTTCTAATTTATGTTTTATTAATATTGAATACATACCTGATATTTTTAATAAAATTAAAAATACATGCAAGAGATATGAATCTACCTGTTCCCAATTTTTGAATTTTTTAGATTATTTTGAGAAAACATTTCTAAATATCTATAATATAAAATATTGGAATTATTACAATAATATAGACCACATAACAAATAATGCTTCAGAATCTTATAACAGTTATTTAAAAAATTTATTTGTAAAAAAGCCTTCATTTTATAAATTAATATATACAATACAATTTGAAGAATCCAAATCTTACTATGATTACCATATGAGAATTAAAGGAATTTGGAGAAAAAAGAGCAGAATATCAGAAAGGGTCGATGACATTAATATTTTAGTTGAATATTATAAAAATATGGAAGCCGAATTAAAAAATATTGGATGTAGTAAAAATGATATCATCGAAAATTGGTTTAATTGTTTAATTAGATTGAATAATGAAATCATTAATTTTAATAAAACAAAATAAAAATAATTATTAAAATCCTTTCAAAATCATAATTACAACTAATTGAAAATTAAATTTTTTTATTTAATAAGAAATTCAATATTGAAATTTATTTAATATTTATTGATAGGGTTAGCTTAAAAATATTAAAAAAAAATTTTTTTTATAAATTTATTTTAAATATTTTTTACTTAATTAAATATTATTAAATAAAATTAAAAGATGTCTTTATTATTATATATTAGTATTATAAAATATTAAAAATATGAATGTATTGCATTTCTCATTATTTTTATTTTATATTGTAGTAAATTAATAAATAAATAAATAGTTTTTATAAAATAAACCAATTATTAAATTAATATATTTTTTAAAAATAAATTTAATGTATATTTCATATTTTTAATAAATATTCAAATATATATTTTAAATATATATAATGATATTTAAGTATTATAATACTTATAAAAGAAAATAATTAATATTTTAAATTATTTCTATCAGGCTTTCTAAAAAAACTTTACTATTTGTAAAAATAGTAATGCTCTTTTTGTTAGTTTATTAGATTTGTATAATATAAATATCTAAAATAATTTATTTATTATTTAATAGAAATTTATGTTTAAAAATGTTATTGTTATTATTACTATTACTAAAAAAAAGTTTTAATTTAATATTTATAATTAAATTTTCAAATAATCTTTCCTTATCAAGTTAAATATAATGCTCCTGTGTAAAAAAGATTTTTGTATTATATAAAATTTATTTAAAATATTAGATAAAAAAATATTAAAAAGGAAATAAGAATTTTAAAAAGAATATTTAAAAATAAAATGAAAAAAATATAGAATGTAATAATATAGAAGTACAAGTATATAAAATAAAATAAAATAAAATAAAATAAAATAAATAGTTGAAATATAAATATGAAGTACAGAATGAATAAAATAAAATAAAATAAATAGTTGAAATATAAATATGAAGTACAGAATGAATAAAATAAAATAAAATAAATAGTTCAAATATAAATATGAAGTACAGAATGAATAAAATAAAATAAAATAAATAGTTGAAATATAAATATGAAGTACAGAATGAATAAAATAAAATAAAATAAATAGTTGAAATAAAAATATGAAATACAGATTGAATAAAATAAAATAAAATAAAATAAAATAAAATAAAATAAAATAAAATAAAATAAAATAAAATAAAATAAAATAAAATAAATAAATAGTTGAAATATAAATATGAAGTACAGATTGAATAAAATAAAATAAAATAAAATAAAATAAAATAAAATAAAATAAATAGTAGAATATAAATATAAGTACAGATTGAATAAAATAAAATAAAATAAAATAAAATAAAATAAAATAAAATAAAATAAAATAAAATAAATAAATAGTTGAAATATAAATATGAAGTACAGATTGAATAAAATAAAATAAAATAAAATAAAATAAAATAAAATAAAATAAAATAAAATAAAATAAAATAAAATAAAATAAAATAAAATAAAATAAAATAAAATAAAATAAAATAAAATAAAATAAAATAAAATAAAATAAAATAAAATAAAATAAAATAAAATAAAATAAAATAAAATAAAATAAAATAAAATAAAATAAAATAAAATAAAATAAAATAAAATAAAATAAAATAAAATAAAATAAAATAAAATAAAATAAAATAAAATAAAATAAAATAAAATAAAATAAAATAAAATAAAATAAAATAAAATAAAATAAAATAAAATAAAATAAAATAAAATAAAATAAATAAATAGTTGAAATATAAATATGAAGTACAGATTGAATAAAATAAAATAAAATAAAATAAAATAAAATAAAATAAAATAAAATAAAATAAAATAAATAGTAGAATATAAATATAAGTACAGATTGAATAAAATAAAATAAAATAAAATAAAATAAAATAAAATAAAATAAATAGTAGAATATAAATATAAGTACAGATTGAATAAAATAAAATAAAATAAAATAAAATAAAATAAAATAAAATAAAATAAAATAAAATAAAATAAATAGTAGAATATAAATATAAGTACAGATTGAATAAAATAAAATAAAATAAAATAAAATAAAATAAAATAAAATAAAATAAAATAAAATAAAATAAAATAAATAAATAGTTGAAATATAAATATGAAGTACAGATTGAATAAAATAAAATAAAATAAAATAAAATAAAATAAAATAAAATAAAATAAAATAAAATAAAATAAAATAAAATAAAATAAAATAAAATAAAATAAAATAAAATAAAATAAAATAAAAAAATTATTTGAATTATAATAAAAATACAAGTATTAATAAAAATAAAATAAAATAAAATAAAATAAATATTTGAATTATAATAAAAATACAAGTACTAATAAAATAAAATAAATAAAATAAATATGTGAATTATAATAAATTGCAAGTATCAATCGAAATAAAATAAAATAATATAAAATAAATAAATATGCAGTGAAATAATAATATATAATATGATAAAATAAAATAAATAAGATATTGATATGAAATTAATATAAAAACTGAATTTAGCAACAAATAAATTATATAATAAAGTAAATGATATAGAATATTCATATATATTAACATGAATTTTATTATAATTTTTACAGTATTTTAAATTAATGTAAATTATTATATTTCCATATAATAAACAAACTTTATAATTAAAAAATAGTACAAAAAAAAAAAAATATTATTAAATATTATTATTAAATAAATAAATGAATAAATTAATAAATAAATAAAAATTTTCAGAATATGGCGAATGTAAATCATCATTTTATTTGAAATATATCACATTTTAAATATTTTTAATAATTATTTTTTCAATGAAATTATATGTGCCATTTTATTTTAATGCTTTAAATATTATATTCATAAATAAAAATTTATAAAAAAATATATAAGCCACATTCCGAAATGAAAATTTATGTAAAATTATTTAAAGCCACATTCCGAAACGCACCACCCCCGTATTAATGCACTATCACCGAATCTAATGTGGGGAGGTTGCATTACGCCAATTTTCACGTGATATATATAAATATGTGGCTATAGCTATATTATGCTATATAATATTGTTTTATTGTATTATTTTGTTTCTTAAATTTTTAAATTAATTATTAAGTGAATAATTAAATAAATCATATAATGGTTAGATTTTATGATTTTAATTCTTTTATTTGAATGTTATTAATAAAAGAATTATATAAAAATATAAATGTTATTAATAATTATTAATAATAAAAAAATTTTATAAAAATATAAATGTTATTAAAAATATAAATGTTATTAATAATAATTCTTTTATTTTAATGTTATTAATAATAATTATTTTATTTAAATGTTATTAAAAAAAATAATAATTATAATGATAAAATTCTGATTATTTCATTTGGTCATTCCTCATTTCTTAGTTATTTATTACAAAGTAATATTTATATTATATTATTTAAATCAGTTAAGGGACCACAAATTAATAATATTATTTCTATCACATTTAGCATTAATTAACATGGCTTCAATATTTTTGTAGCTTTTAATTAAGACACTGATTTCATTAGCTTTATTTATTGTTCTTTTTTTTTATTTTCCAAATTCCTCTTTTTTTTCTTTGATAATCATAATATGATAAATGTTCAAGTTCATTTAATTTATCTATTAATTCATAATAAGATGGTCTTGTTGGAAATAAATTATTTAATTAATTATTGAGTGATTCTAAGGCATTGTTTGTACATATAACAATATGTTCCATATTATTATAATAATTCCAAATTTTCATATCATAACCAACTATCTTTTATAAAAATATTCTAAAAATTTTAAAAATTGACAATAATTATTTTTAATAGATTTAATTTTAATTATAGCATAAATATCTAATATGTATTCAGGATTTATAAATGGTAAATTTTAAATAGCTTTATAATAAATAAATATATTATTATCATTTTTTACTTCATTATAGCATAATTTATTTTTTTTAATTTCTAGTGATTTTTTATAATGCCAAATGCAATATTTAATATTTTTATTAGGAAATATTGTTTTTGCTGCTTTAGATATTCCCCTTTCAAAATCATAATGCAAATTTTTTGGTTCAATATTATAATTTAATCAAAAAATTAATTGGTACAGGTATTAGCATTTTTTTTTTTTTTAAACTTTCAAATAATATTTTATATGTTTCTTGTTCTTTATTTTTTAATATTGCAAAAGAAGTAGAGTAAAAACTATATAATTCTTTAGCATAAGTTCTTGTAATAAATATTTGATAACTAAATTTAAGGGCAATAAAAAATGTACCATTAACAAATATATCATCATTATAATTTTTCTTGAAATGGGGATTGAAAAATTATTAAATTAGAATTATTGAAAAACACAAAATTTTCACCTCGCTTTGTTTTATAATATTCAGATTCATTAGGAATTTCAGCAAACGTTGTTACATTGGATGGTAGTTTTTTATTTAAATTTCTTGATATTTGGGATTTAATTGGATTATATTCTGGATATATAAGTCCCATTTCTTTAGAAATTTTATTATATAGGGGTTTTATTTTTATACCAAAAGGAATTGAACTTTTTTCAATTCCATCTTTAATTTTATGTTTCATTATAGATAGAGATACATCGTATTCTTTTTCAGGATGATTATGTGAACTATCATATTTTAAGATTTTTTTCTTATCATTTAAAATAATATAAGATTTACATTTATTTATTTTTTTATATTCGGTAGATTTATAAACTTTGGAATTATCTTTTCCTATACATGAAAAATTAAATTTATATTTTTTATTAATAATAATTTGCTCTTTTCCTTTGTTAGACTCACTTACATCAATAATTAGATTTTCTTCCATTTCTATATTTTTATAAATATTTTTTTTTATTATATAATTAAAATTATTATATTATCCAATATTATTCTTAATATTAATTTTGAAAAATTAGTTTTTTAATTATTTGTAAAAAAGAAAAGAAAAAAATAAATAAAGAATGTAATAATATAAAAGTACAAGTATATAAAATAAAATAAAATAAATAGTAGAATATTAAATATAAAGTACATATTGAATAAAATAAATAGAATATAATAAAATAAATAGTAGAATATGAATATAAAGTACAGATTGAATAAAATAAATAGAATAAAATAAAATAAAATAAAATAAAATAAAATAAAATAAAATAAAATAAATAGTAGAAATATAAGTATGAAGTACAGATTGAATAAAATAAAATAAATAAAATAAAATAAAATAAAATAAAATAAAATAAAATAAAATAAAATAAAATAAAATAAAATAAAATAAAATAAAATAAAATAAAATAAAATAAAATAAAATAAATAATAAAATAAAATAAAATAAATAAAATAAAATAAAATAAAATAAAATAAAATAAATAAAATAAAATAAAATAAAATAAAATAAAATAAAATAAAATAAAATAAAATAAAATAAAATAAAATAAAATAAATAAAATAAAATAAAATAAAATAAAATAAAATAAAATAAATAGTAGAATATTAAATATAATGTACAGATGGAATAAAATAATATAAAATAAAATAAAATAAATATCTATTATTATTTTTTATTAAAGAATATTAAAGATCAATGTTTTCGAAATGAAAATTTTTTACAATTTTATTAAATTCAATTAATGATGTAATTTAGTATATAAACCAATATTATTAATTGTTAATAATCTCATTAAATATAAATGATTTTTTTGCTTTCTAACATATATAATTAAATAAAACATTTTATTTTTAAAAATAATTTGTCCTTAATATTCTTTAATAAAAAGTAATAATAAATATTTATTTTATTTTATATACTTGCACTTTTATATTATTATATTCAATATTTATTTTATTTTATTTTATATACTAGTACTTTTATATTATTATATTCAATATTTATTTTATTTTATATACTTTTATTATTACATTCAATATTTATTTTATTTTATATACTTTTATTATTACATTTTTTATTTATTTTATTTTATATACTTTTATTATTACATTCTTTATTTATTTATTTATTTATTTATACATTTATTTTTTTTACATATAATTGTATTAAAATTTTTTATGGCGTAAAAAAATTTACAAGCCATTAAAAATAAATGACGTATTGAAAATTTGTATTATAAATGACCCTACATATTTCAACGAAATATGTAGGGTCATTCAGTCCAAGGAGTATGAAAAATACGAATCCATTATGGAATATATTCCAATTTGCAATTTAGCTTCTTCCATGTTTAATGGTAATAATGATGATTCATCTGAAAATGAATTAGAAATTACTAATTTTCAAATTAAAAACCTTTATCATGATGGTCTTAAAGATTGTAATGACGGCTATGACTTATATCTAGCAAAAGGATGTGTTTATTATCTAAATCCTAAATATCAGGAATGCATATTTGAGGGATTGCCAGCTGATGATGATGACTTTTACTATCAATGTATCTTGTTCACCGAGGATAAATGTCAAGAATTTTATCATGAACCACTTTCTGAGGAGTGCTCTATCCTTTAAGAGAAGGATCTGCTCTTAATTCTCACTCCATCTCACTATAAATGACAAGAATATAATGATAAATGTTTTGATCTTGTTGAATCTAAGCGAGTACCTAAACCTGGTAAATCAACAACAATCAAATCCGTTGAAGCTACCAGTACTAAATCAAAGTCCGTTAAATCACCAACGACTACAAAGGAAAAATCAGTAAGGAAAACCACTACAACAACAAAATTGGTTAAAACAACAACTACTAAAAAGTCAAAGTCTGTTAAACCAACCACTACAAAGTCAAAGTCCATTAAACCAACCACTACAAAGTCAAAGTCTGTTAAATCAACAACTACTAAAAAGTCAAAGTCAGTTAAATTAACACTACAAAGTCAAAGTCTGTTAAATCAACCACTACAAAGTCAAAGTCTGTTAAATCAACAACTACTAAAAAGTCAAAGTCCATTAAATCAACCACTACAAAGCCAAAGTCTGTTAAATCAACCACTACAAAGTCAAAGTCTGTTAAATCAACAACTACTAAAAAGTCAAAGTCCATTAAATCAACCACTACAAAGTCAAAGTCAGTAAAGAAAACCACTACAAAATCAAAATTGGTTAAACCAACAACTACTAAAAAGTCAAAGTCTGTTAAACCAACCACTTCAAAGTCAAAGACTGTTAAATCAAAAACTTCAAAGTCAAAATCAGTAAAGAAAACCACTACAAGGTCAAAGTCTGTTAAAACAACGACTAAAAAATAAAAGAAGATAAAACAAAAAAAAATCAAAATCTTCTAAAAAAAAAAAAAAAAAAAAAAAAAAAAAAAAAAAAAAAAAAGATAAAAACTACTATTAAAAATAAAAAAAAATAAAAAATACAAAAAATATTATTAATACTATATCATAATAAAATAAAATAAAATAAAATAAAATAAATAGTAGAATATGAATATAAAGTACAGATTGAATAAAATAAATAGAATAAAATAAAATAAATAGTAGAATATGAATATAAAGTACAAATTGAATAAAATAAATAGAATAAAATAAAATAAATAGTAGAATATGAATATAAAGTACAGATTAAATAAAATAAAATAAAATAAAATAAAATAAAATAAAATAAAATAAAATAAAATAAAATAAATAAAATAAAATAAAATAAAATAAAATAAAATAAAATAAAATAAAATAAAATAAAATAAAATAAAATAAAATAAAATAAATAAAATAAAATAAAATAAAATAAAATAAAATAAAATAAAATAAAATAAAATAAAATAAAATAAAATAAAATAAAATAAAATAAAATAAAATAAAATAAAATAAAATAAAATAAAATAAATAAATAAAATAAAATAAAATAAAATAAAATAAAATAAAATAAAATAAAATAAAATAAAATAAATAAAATAAAATAAAATAAAATAAATAAAATAAAATAAAATAAAATAAAATAAAATAAAATAAAATAAAATAAAATAAAATAAAATAAAATAAAATAAAATAAAATAAAATAAAATAAAATAAAATAAAATAAATAGTAGAATATAAATATAAAGTACAGATTGAATAAAATAAAATAAAATAAAATAAAATAAAATAAAATAAAATAAAATAAAATAAAATAAATAGTAGAATATAAATATAAAGTACAGATTGAATAAAATAAAATAAAATAAAATAAAATAAAATAAAATAAAATAAAATAAAATAAAATAAATAGTAGAATATAAATATAAAGTACAGATTGAATAAAATAAAATAAAATAAAATAAAATAAAATAAAATAAAATAAAATAAAATAAAATAAAATAAAATAAAATAAATAGTAGAATATAAATATAAAGTACAGATTGAATAAAATAAAATAAAATAAAATAAAATAAAATAAAATAAAATAAAATAAAATAAAATAAAATAAAATAAAATAAAATAAAATAAAATAAAATAAAATAAAATAAAATAAAATAAAATAAAATAAAATAAAATAAAATAAAATAAAATAAAATAAAATAAAATAAAATAAAATAAAATAAAATAAAATAAAATAAAATAAAATAAAATAAAATAAAATAAAATAAAATAAAATAAAATAAAATAAAATAAAATAAAATAAAATAAAATAAAATAAAATAAAATAAAATAAAATAAAATAAAATAAAATAAAATAAAATAAAATAAAATAAAATAAAATAAATAGTAGAATATAAATATAAAGTACAGATTGAATAAAATAAAATAAAATAAAATAAAATAAAATAAAATAAAATAAAATAAAATAAAATAAAATAAAATAAAATAAAATAAAATAAAATAAAATAAAATAAAATAAAATAAATAGTAGAATATAAATATAAAGTACAGATTGAATAAAATAAAATAAAATAAAATAAATAGTAGAATATAAATATAAAGTACAGATTGAATAAAATAAAATAAAATAAAATAAAATAAAATAAAATAAAATAAAATAAATAGTAGAATATAAATATAAAGTACAGATTGAATAAAATAAAATAAAATAAAATAAAATAAAATAAAATAAAATAAAATAAAATAAAATAAAATAAATAGTAGAATATAAATATAAAGTACAGATTGAATAAAATAAAATAAAATAAAATAAAATAAAATAAAATAAAATAAAATAAAATAAAATAAAATAAAATAAAATAAAATAAAATAAAATAAAATAAAATAAAATAAAATAAAATAAAATAAAATAAAATAAAATAAAATAAAATAAAATAAAATAAAATAAAATAAAATAAAATAAAATAAAATAAAATAAAATAAAATAAAATAAAATAAAATAAAATAAAATAAAATAAAATAAAATAAAATAAAATAAATAAATAAAATAAAATAAAATAAAATAAAATAAAATAAATAATAAAATAAAATAAAATAAATAAATAAAATAAAATAAAATAAAATAAAATAAAATAAAATAAAATAAAATAAAATAAAATAAAATTTTATTTGTGTTTATTTTATTATTATAATTATTATATTTATAAAATAGTAATAAAAAAAATTAAAAGTATATAGAAATAATATAAATATAAAAAATATATCTACATTTAAAGAAATTAAAAAAAAAAAATATACAGAAAATAAAAATATAAAATTTATAAATATAAATAAATATAAATAAAAAAAATATATTAAATATAAAATATTTATTTTTTTTTTTTTTTTTTTTTTTTTTTTTTTTTTTTTTTATATATATATATTTTAATAACGTATTTAAATTATAAAATCTTTTTTTTATGATTTTATATTTATATTTTATGATTTTATGTATGAAACATGTTGTATGGATCACAATAAAAATTTAAAATTAATATTAATTAAAAAGATAAAAATTTTTATAAATTTAAAAAAAAAAGATTAGAGATTAATAAAAATTGTGTAAAAATCAAAAAAAAAAAAAAAAAAAAAAAATTCAATTGAATAAATAAATAAATAGATAAATAAATAAATTATTGATATACAACTCAAAGTTCGAGGCACTATTGCTGGGATTTATTTATTAAATTTATTAAAGTATTATTTATTATTAATTTTATTATTATTAATATTACATATATTTGTTCAAGTAAAAACATAATTATACTTGACTACACATTTAAAACTATCTAACAACTTTCTTACACACTTCTCTTAATTCAGAGAAATACGTTATTTTTATGTTATTTAGTTATAATTAACTATTTAATTAATTGTTCTTGTGATTAAAATAAACTATTTAATGAAGTTTTATGATTAAGAGTTATAAATATTAATAATTATTATTTATGGAAATATTTAAATATAAACGCATAATTTTTTTTTTTTTTTTATAGCCGGAATTATTGCGAACTTTAATCTTTATTTATTTATTCTTATAGAAAATACATGAATACTTTTAATTTTAATAAAAAATAAAAAAAACATAGAATTAATAAAATAATTAAATATTATTTGTCTAATATGAATATAATAATATATGAAAAAGGTAGGATTACTATTATAAAGAAATCTAGAAACTTCCTCTCGTACTACTAGACTGGCACATTTATTGATACCAAATTGCATTTCATTATTTCTAGCCCATTTACTGGTAAACTTTAATAATTTTCTTAAGTTGGGATCTTGTTGGAGCACATAACACAAGGTCATCTGCAAAAAGACCTCCACAACAACGTTTATCACCAATAGAGATGCCATATTTATTACAATTATTAAAAATATTATTTAATGAACAAGTTAAACAAAATTGGTGAGAGGGGGACAACCTTGACGAACTCCTTTCTTAATATTAAATGATTCCGATAATTTCCGATAATTGTCCATCAACTCTTACACAAGCCTTGGAAGATAAGTATAAATTTTCAATAAAATTATAGCACTTACCTCTAATACATAAGTGATGAATCTTCATTAATACATTATATATGGGCACTGAGTCATACGCTTTTTTAAGGTCCAGGAAAGCAAGGTAAGTATCCTTATTTTCAAATTTCCTTCTCTGACATATAATTCTTAATGATGTGGAAAGACTTATACACATTTCTTCTTGATTACGAAAACCATATTGTTCAGGTCTTATAAAACCTTCATCAATTCCATATTTAGAGAGATTCTATTAGATATAATTTTTGCTATAATTTTTAATCTATTATTGATAAGAGAGATGCCACGATAGTTATTACAAATCTGATGGATCGCCCTTTATATGAATAGAAACTATTGATGCGTTATTCCATGATTTTTGGGAAATTCACCATTCTATTCCAAATACCATTGATTAAGGCTTTGAGACATTTAAAGCCAGATGAAATATTACTATTATTGTCACTTGATCCTTTTGAATCATCTTTACAAGGAATCAAAGCTTTGAAGAATTTCCATTGGAATACCATCAGGACCACAAGCTTTATAAAGTTAGGAGTGGAGGAGATTGCTTTACAAATTTCTTCATCGCTCTTACCTTGGTTAATATCCCATTCTTGTTGCCTTGGTCTTCCCAAATTCTTTAGTGCATCAGAATTTCTTTCCAGTAATCTTTAGAAAGACGATGTCCTGAAGAATCCGACCCTAAGAAATTATAATGAGAATACCAAACTTTTAATTTTTTTTCATCTGTAGAAGAAACAAGTTCATTATTATAATTTTTAATAGGATGAGAGACCGTGAAAGATTGATTATTTATTTTTTCATTCTTTTTTAACCCATTTCCATGCTTTCCTACTATCCTTTTTAAGAGCTAACGGAACATCCAATTTTAATCCAATATAAATATTCTTTTTTTTTTTCCTAAATTCGTTACATTTTTTATGAATTGATTCACAAAGTCTGTTATACAAGTCAACTATTTTTAGTAAATTCATTGGAATCATTTGAAGAAACATAAACGCTTAATTTGTTTGTATTTAATAATGCTTTACCTTTTGAAGACAATAAATTTTTCGTGACATTCTAAACATCGCTTTTCTGATTTCTGTTGAAGATGTAATCGATAAATCCTTAGCCATGAAATTAGTAGTGTTAATGAACTTTTTCAATAACACAATCTATTGAAAGTTCTTCATTTCCTATTTCTTCACTAAGAATTTCAAATTTATTGTGATGACATATTTCATTCTTTTGTTCAAGACATTTATACCTATCCCATCATACAATTTTTTTTTTTTTTGGTAACAAAAATGATTCATCTGTGGTAATTTTTTCTTACAATAAATCATGAGAGGTTTATGATCAGATATAGAAGGATAATCAACAAAATAAGCACTTGATATTTTAACCAGCATACTTGAATTGACTAAGGCATGATTAATATCTGATGAATAACTACCTCTTGTCCATGAAATAGGTGAACCATTAATCGGGAAGAATAAACCAGTTATCAAGGTTACTATTAGATAATTTATCTTGTCAATCAGAGGTGCTCATGTTAAAGTCTCCAAGAAGAATAGATGGATGATTAATGTGATTCTGAAGCCATGTGAAAACTTCTGAAAATGCATATCGGATTTGTAATGAGTGTTTCTTAATGGGAATATAGACATTATCAACAGAACACTTAGAGTGATTCCAGAGACTATATGTTGTTAAAGAAACAAGATAAGTATAAAGGAATTATCTTCAAGTACTGCTTGACATGAGACATGATAACCAAGATATAAACCTCTGCAACCTGGAGTAGTAGTAGGATCCATTCTTTTCAAGAAATATTTATAGTTGGGAAGTGTTACTTTACATTGGATTTCTAGCCTCATTGGTACCATTACCTGTTTCCTGAAAACATATAAATAATGGTTTTAAAAATTGTGTTGAAGTACTCAATACTATCACTTTTCACAAAATTCCATCCGTTGGTATTTCAACTAAGACAAAAAGAAAACCTTCCTGTGTTAGAATGTGAAAATGGATTTTGAGAATTAAGATTAGGAATATTGGGAGCAATTAGTTCATGATTGCCATTATTAGCATTTACTAAATTTGTTGAACTGAGGTTTACAGTGTTAATATCATTGGATGTGTTATTAGATATTAAATTTTGTTTTAAAATGCCTAAAAGAAACCTTATGATACCATTTGGAACATCTACAATATGAAATTTTAACTCCTGATAATGCTTTTTTAAATACTTTTTTTTTAAATTTTTTGAGGTTGAAATTTGGAGTGTATACTTTTATCCTGAAGAAGCTATCATTGAATTTAGTTACTCTCTTTACTGACAAAATATTATCATTGAATATTTTGCATTTAGAATGAATAAATTCCTTCATTTTAGCATTAGTCCATGAGTGTATACCATGGATAAAAATCAACCCTGTGTTGTCAATAGATGTTCCACAGCAGCGAGAACCCCGGTGAAATATCTTTTCCATAATGAACTAAAAAACTACAATTTAAAAAAAATGAAACAATGAAAACTAAAATACTAAAAACTAAGAAATATAGATAATATATATATATATAATTAAATAGAAAAATATAAATAAAAAAAAAAATAATAATAATAATAAAAATATGAAGATCCTATCTTCGTGGAGTAATTGATTAAGTTTAAATAAAATGAAAAACTTAAGAATTTTGGATTAATGAATAATATCTTTTTTTCCTGTTATTTTAGTAATGAATAATATCTTTTTTTCCTGTTATTTTAGTAATGAATAATATCTTTTTTTCCTGTTATTTTAGTAATGAATAATATCTTTTTTTCCTGTTATTATAGTAATGAATAAACTCTTTTTTTTTTTTTTTTTTTTTTTTTTTTTTTCTGTTATGTATTTTCTGTTAACCATTTGAATTTCTAAAATTCTAATCGATTTGTAAAGCTTTGATTGATAAAATAATTTTCTCTAATGTAATCATAAATAAACTGAAATGAAAATGTAAATAATGTTAGTAGTGAAAGACTATAAAATGATTCCTATCAGTTAAATAATACCTTAAACACAAGCTTTGGAGTGAATCAATCTCCTACATTTCCATTTTACAATAGCTACATGAAAGTATAAATAATACTATAGAAAAACACATATACAAAAAGTGAAAAAATACAATAGATTCATTACAATGATAATATGTAGAAACTACATGATATTATTAATTATACAACTTCCAATGTTACTATAAATCCAGTTTAAAACAATATAAAACATCAAGTTCACCTTCTACAGTCTTCCTGTATTCCAAATTTCTCTCTTCGTACTAGAAGCCACTTTAGAAAGGATAACCATCGATTATCGTCAGAATCACAGAATCACAGAGAGCTGCAATTAGTACACCTGATATAGCCTTATCCTTTTCCATCAACCCTCCATGGACCCGGAAAAACAGTCCACATCATTGGGGTTATTCGTTCGAGCAGTCAGAGTTAATACACCACAACAATGCAGTGTTAATTAAGGACTGTACATTCTTAGAATTATTTTTGTTTGAACCTAAAAGTGGAACAAAATATAGTACTTTGCTAATAATATATGATTGTATAATAGATCTTTTAAATGTTAATAGAACTTTATTATTGGATAAAAAAACTAGAGAAAGAAAATATATTTATAGATTCTTTAGGGATAGAATACCTATCAAGGTGAAATAAAAAAATAGATAAATTAATAAATAAATTAAGAAGAAAATAAAAATTAAAATTTAAATTTTTTATATCGATTGAAAATCATCATTAATATATATATATATGTATATATATTTTTATATGAATTAATTAAAAGTATAATTAAATTTTTTTTTTTTTTTTATTTTTTTATTTTTTATTTTTTATTTTACTTATTTTTTTTTTTTTTTTATATTATTATTATATTTTTATTATATATACAATAGCTTTAAGAATTTTTTACAAAAAATTTATATATATATATTTTTGTATAATAAAATATAAAATTAAATAATAGTTATAAATTACATTGTAGATAATAAATAATAATAAAATTTATTTATTAATATTTAAAAAAAAAAAAAAAAAAAAAAAAACTTTGCGTATTACATAATTTACATATATATACATATATATATAATTTATTTTTATTTAAATACTGCGTAAGTAAGATTTGTGCGATAGATGAAATGTTTAATTTAAAAAAAAAAAATAAAAAATAATATTATAAAATAAAAAAAAATATATATATAAACATATTACTAATATTAACTTTAATATTAATATTAATAATATATTGTTTAATAAATAAATTAAAAAAAAAAAATTTTTTTTTAATATGTTGCGTCGATTTTTTTTTTTTTTCTTTTTCTTTTTTTTTTTTTTTTTTTGTATTATTGCTATTATTGGCTATTACTGGAATCAGTCTTCACGAAAAGTAAAAAGACGATAATATATAAAAAAAATATTAATAATAAATAAATAAATATATAAAAAAAATAATAATAATAAAATAAAATAATTTAATAATAATAATAATAATAATAATAATTTTAGATTTTATTTACAAAAAGCTTTTAATTCGTTCATTCATCTATTATTATTATTATTATTATTTCTATTTTATTTTGTTTTATTATTTATTTATTATTTTTATTTATTTATTTATTTATTTTTTTTTTTTTTTTTTTTTTTTTTTTTTTTTTTTTTTTTTTTTTTTTTTTTTTTTTTTATCGTTCCTTTAAAAATAAATAAAAATAGAAAAATTGAGGAGGTTCTTTTTTTTTTTTTTTTTTTTTTTAATTATTTTCCTTGGCACCATATTTTAATAATAATTCAATCAATTCCTTATTATTATTTTTACGAGCAACCATGATTGGCGTTTCATTATTCTTATTAGTTGTATTGACATCGGCTCCATGTTGTAATAAAACTTCAGCAATATCTACACTATTTTGTAGACAGGAAAGGAAGAGTGGTGATTCTTCCAAACAATTTTTCATGTTAACATCAACATCCGTTTGTAAAAGACGTTTCACAATACCTAAATTCTTTTTCCAACAAGCCATAATTAATGCAGTTTCACCCTTATCATTTCTTAAATTAACATTAGCACGACATTCAAGCAATTTTTCAATTACTTTCACTAAACCTTTCTTACAAGCTAAAATTAAAGCCGTTTCATCATACTTATTCTGATAATTTGGATCAGCATTATAGTCAAGAAGAACTAAAGCAGATTTGATTTGACTTTTCTTACATGCTAAAATAAGTAAGGAATACATGGCATTATTTTGAATATTTGGATTTAAGCCATACTTAAGCATGATTTCTAAGGCTTCGGCACTATCAGAAAAGTATAAAAGGGTAAAGACAAACGTTTCAATACTGAGGATTGTATAGGATGAGGAACGTTGCTTATTATACTCTTTAATTCTTTGAGTAATCTTTTCTCTTTCCTTTCCATCCTTACAATTCTTAATTTGTTGGAAAAGATCTTCAGGTAATTGATACAAGTTACCCTTTTCCTTAATAAGAGTTTCATAAAACTTTTCTACATCCTCAATATTTTGATTGTAACAAGCCGTCTTCAACGGTTTTATATAATCATCAGATTTTGATTCACCTCTAATACTATTACTACTTTTAGATTTACTATACTTTGTGTGTTTTGAAGTAGCTATTGGAGTAGCTGCGGCCGCAATGATCTCATTTTGAACCTTTTCTTTTGCCCTTTCCAAAAGTAAATTGGTTGTAAATTCAGTATCTGATTCTTCTCCATCACTTTTAGGTTCTTCATAAATTTTTGGGGCTTTCTTTTGAGAACGGAAAGATTTTTTCAAACTAGGTCTAGATGATTTTTTATGGGATTCTGTAGAATTTTTCATTGTATCAGGGGAATGAAGATGATGAGATTTCACTTCAGTTGAAAATCTCTTTGATTTTGTGGGAGAGAAGAAAGTACGTTCAGTTTCATTCGCAGAAATAGAGTCAGAAGTTTTATTAGTAAAATGATTTCCTTCTGTCTTATGATTTGAATTATCATTTGAATCAGATGATTTTACCTTATCCTCCGTTTTAGTTGAATTTATTTTATGATAAGATTTAGCAGTGGCATTGACATTGTTATTATTGTTGCCATTATTTTTGATTTTGTTTTTGCCATTGTTTTTGTTATTACCATTGTTATTGTTATTACCACTGCTATTGCTATTGTTAATGTCATTGCCTTTACTGTTATTAACATGGTGATGGCTAGATTTTTCATATTTAGGATACTTTTCAAATTTCTTGGTTCGATTAGTAAGTAATTCAGGATTGAAACTTTTATGTCTTGCATGGCCATTAATTCTTCTTGTGGCAGTGGCATAGTTAGCTTTATTTGTGATTCCCTCATTGAAACTTTCATGACGTGAATGCTTTTTATTACCATAAGTGGCCGCAGTAGACACGGACATAGGTGTATTCATAATATTTCTACCAAAAGTGATACTATTATTATGATTATGGTTCACCTTTAGGGAAGGCTTATAACTATTTTTCAACTCATTGATTATGGATATACCATTTCCAGAGGAAAGATTAGAAATATTTAAACTGGCATTTCTACTATGATTCTTATTGAAAAATGCCTTTTTATCATCACTTCTTACGACATTTTCATTTAAACTGAGGGTAGAATTTTTATTCTTTAAAGAAGAAAGATTCTTGAAATGAGAAAATAGCATAGAAACAATTCCTTTGAACTTATACTCCTTAGCAATAGCTAATGGGGATTTACCACTTTTATTTTTAAAGGAAACATAAGCCTCATTATCTAATAATAAACCGGTTAATTTTTTATTGTTATTTCTAATACTATGAAAGATGGCAGTTTCTCCATTCATATCATATCTCTTGTTAATGATCGCCTTGTTATCCAATAAAATTTTTGCGATCTTATAATTATTCATACGACAAGCAGCAATTAAGGGAGTTTCCAATTGAACATTTAAAGTATTTATGTTGATATTTTTACATTTTAAAAGTTCATGAATAATTTCTATGTTATTTTCGTAGACAGCAATCATGAGTGCTGTATTTCCATTTTGATTTTGAATATTGACATTGATGTTGTCTTCCTCAGAAAGTAATAATTGAACAATTGAGGTATAATTTTTCTTACAAGCATTATGTAGAGCCGTATTTCCATAATGATCGGCCATATTAAGATCTAAATCTAAATGGTATTGACGACTTTCACGAACAAGTACTTCTACAACATTCTTCAAACCATAACGACAAGCTAAAATAAGAGCAGTATCCTTTGAATTATTGGTAAGGTTAACCTTCGCATGATATCGTAATAAAGCTTTCACAATATCACAGTAGCGTTGATCGACCATAATACTCATATCATGCACTTTATAGTGCTTATCAAAGGATGCCTTATGACTTAACATGGGAATATCGGTATTAATAATGATCTTTTCATCAATTATTTCATCATGACCACTAAAACTGTTATTATTATTGATGTGACTATTCTCCTCCTCAAAGGTTTTATCATTGCAATTTTCGGTATCAGAAAGGGTATCATCACTATCATAATCATAAGGGGAAAGTTCATGTTCATAGTCTTGTTCCTCCTCTTCATTTTCCATATTGGAAAAGATTCCAGAATAGTAATTATTATCGGTAATGGAGATGCTTTTATTAATAGCCAAGGTTGTCACAGAAGAATTAGAAGAAGATACGCTCATATGATCGGTCTCTTCCTTATTCTTATCAATATCAGAATCAATATTAGAAGTAGATGTAGCAGAGAAGAGAGAATGTTTAGTAGAAAGGATCTCACCCTCTGAAGTATCTATAATATTCAAATCCTTTATAATTTTCTTAATGGTATAGATTAAAGGCGTATTTCTTTCTAAACCAAATTTCACATCCACATTAATATTAATATCTAAAAGAAGGTTGATGATATCAATATTTGTAGTATGAATAGCATCCTTTAATAAATTTTCATTTTCATTCTTTAATAAAAGATGACCACCATAGTTTATAAGTGCCTTAATAATAGGAATATTTTGTTTTTCAATTGCAATACGAATAGGACTTTTTTTGTCGCTGGTAACATGATGCACATCAATACTACGACAAGTTAATAATAGTTTAACGATTTCCAATTGACCTTCTCTGATTGCTAATGTTAAAGCATTTTCTCCATGATTAATACAATTTATATCAGTTCGATGCTTCATCATAAATTTAGCTAATTTAATGTAACCATGACGACAAAATTCCATGAATAAAGTATTTCCTTCTCTATTTCTAAGGGTAAGAATTAAGTTCTTTTTGTTTGGACTTCTACTTTCAATCTCAATAATATCTTTGAGAAACTCTGGATGTGGCATTAGCTGGAACAAAATGTATTCATCATTGATATCTTTGATGAGGGTTGATGCTCCATTTTCAATTAAAGTTTTAATTAACTCTACATTTTCAGTGGATAAGGCTTCTTCGATTGGTATCTTACCATTCTTATTTCTAACATTTAAATTAATATTTGTACTCATGAGAGAAGAAACAATATCTATTCGACCCTTTGCAATAGCAGAGAACAAAGGACTTTCGTTTTGATTATTTTGATTATTTACATTAATATCCGTTTGCATAATTAAATCAACTATCTTTTTATTTCCATTTTCGATAGCTAACATTAAGCAATTATCACCATTACTATTTCTAGCATTAATATCAGAAGTATAACTGAGAAGCTTAGAGATTAATAATTCATCCTTATTGTAATTTATTGAAAGCATTAATGGTGTATTGCCATTTTTATCTCTTTGATTTGCTATATTTGGATTAGTAGTTAATAACTTATCCATCAATTCAATATTATTCAAAGACTCAATAAAGTTATACAATTTTAAACCATAACTATTATTATTTCTAGTTGCTGATTTTTTATTAATACTCTTTTTACTAGTACTTTTTGACTTTTTGGAATTTTTTTGAATATTATCTTTTTCAAATAACTTAACATATATACTATATATGAATAATAGTATATTTATTCCAAATACCATCAATTTTTGCTTCATACTTGTTCTAATGATAATAGTATCCAACGAGATTAATAAATACAAAAATAAAATAATTTTACACATATATTACAAAATGTGAGAAATTTTTTCGACAATTATTTAATAATATATATTTAATACAATTTATTTAGAATATATTACAGAGTAATTTTTTTATGTTTAAATTTTTATTTTATCATTTAATTATTATACAAAATATAAAGAAATATTTCATTAGTTTTATTATAAAAAATAATAAATATATAATATTAAATATTAGAAATAAAAATTTTATTATTTTGAAAGTTGAGAGTATTAAAAAAAAAAAAAAAAAAAAAGTTAAAAAAATGATGATATATATCCAAATGAGAAAAAAAAAATAAATAAATAAAAGAATAAAAAAAATAATATATGGTTTATTATTATTTATCTTTGAAATTTATAAATTATTTATTGATTCTATATGTAATTCTCTTTTCTTTCTCGATAAAATCAAATAAAGTTATAAGTATTTTGTAAGAAATATGTAATAGTATAATATTGAATTATTTGAATTTCAAAATTCTTTTTAAAAGACTTTAGTTCTAAATTATTATTTCAATAGCATTATTTATACAAGTTTTCTTTTATTCTAATAAATAGCACTTTTTTTTAAAAAAAAATTCATCTTTTTTTTTTTTTTTTTTTTTAATACAAAAGCTATTAATTTAATACTTACAAAAATGAATACATTTTTATCTTTTTTTTTTTTATTTTATAGGTTCATATAAAAATAAATATTTCAATATTATATACACACTTCTGAATATGTTGTTAAAATGTTTTTATTTATTTATTTATTTTTAAAAGAATTTTAATTTTTTTTTTTTCCAATTTCTGTAAAGAATTTTTTGAGGAAAAAAAAAAAATTTTTTTTAAAGAAGTGTGCTTTTTTTATTTATATATATAGTTATAATATTTAGATTTAAAAAAAAAAAAAAAAAAAAAAAAAAACTATTATTAATTATTAATGTTAATATTTAATAATAATATAAATAAATAAATATAATGAATAAATAAATATAATGAATAAATAAATATAATTATTAATATTCAATAAACTATATAATATAATATATACATATAAATTTTTTATTTATGTTTATTTGTATGTTTAATAATATTTATATATATTATAATTTATAATTTACATATATATCTAAACTTGTATGTATACTTAATTATTTATTCCATATTTTATATATTATTATAGATAATATAATATATATACAAAATATATTGTTATATTTTATGTATATATAAATATATATATTTTATTATATTATATATATTTAATTATATACTACATATATTTTTATTATATTTTATGTATATAATATTTTATATGGAATGTTTTAATTTTTAAAAAAATATATATAGTATATGAATAATATATTAATGAAATATAAATAAATATATTGAGTAATATATTGTAACGGTAGATTCAATTGAGTTTAAACATTGCAGAAAAAATCATCCATTCAAATGGCACCAAAAATAATTTTTTTTATTAAAATAAAAAAAAAAGATAATTAAATTATTTATCTTTTCATTTATTTATATAAATATTTGATTTATATTATTATATATTCATTCATTCATATTTATTTATTATATAGATTTATTTATTATATAGATTTATTTATTATATAGATTTATTTATTATATAGATTTATTTATTATATAGATTTATTTATATTTAATTTTATTCATTTAATTTTATTCATTTAATTTTATTCATTTAATTTTATTATATTCATTAATAATTAAATATTGAAATAGAAAAGATAAAACAAAATATAAAAAATGTTTAAAATAAAATAAACCTCTATTATTTTTACGGTTGGTATTTATTTAAATCATAATACCAATTTCATTTCAGTTCGTTATTCTATTATATATAATCTTAATTATTGATCTATTTATTAATTTATTTATACATTTAAATAATTATTAATTTATTTATTTATATATTTATGTATGCATTTACTTATTAAAAACTTTAAAATTTTAAATTTTTATTGCTAATTTTTATTACTGAAGCCATAATTTTTGTACTTTTTTAATTTAAATGATTATATTATATATTGTTTATATATTATATGTTGATTTAAATATATGAATCTAGTACATAAATCAATCAAATTAAAAAAAAAACAATTCAAATAAATAAAAATTTAATATATTTCCTATTTAGTATAAAATTTAAAAAAAAAAATTTTTTTTTTAATTTTTTTTTTTTTTTTATTCCATTTTATAATATTTTAAATTTTTTTTAATACTTTTTTTTATTAAAAAAAAAAAAAGTTAACATAATAAAATTAGCAAATTTACGTTTAAATTTAATTTAATATTTTTATTTAATAATAATATTATCAAAATTTAAAATAAAATTAGAATAATACTTCTATAGATAATAATAAAAATTTTCATATTATAGTAATACTAATTTAATATATATATATTTTACTAAAACATGTTTTTTTTTTTTTTTAGACTTGGATTAGATTAATGAGAAGGGAGTACAATTGGACCTCCAGTCTCTCTCTTAAACCTATCAGACTCTCATTGGATTCTTTGTCATACCGTTTTGGTGTCGACACTCCCTATATATTACTTTTTATAATGGCCTTCTTTTCAGTGATCTCTTGATTCATCATTGAGGGAGAAACAACTGCTCTAATCCTCTCATAGATTAAGAGCTTTTTACACTTACCAATTATATAGTCTAGCAACAGGAATATATCCTATAGCTACCAAATAACCAACTCTATTTATAAGGAAAAATATCCTCGAAGGATGAAATTTACTACATATAAATTCAGGAGGAAGTCGTGGGGTCGTTCCAAAAACCTTTTGTATGTTAGTCACGAATACCAACCACCATGATAAAAAGTGGAAAGACCACACATGCAATTTTTTAAGAAAATTTTTATTTAATCATTAAAAAGAATAAAAGTATTTGTTAAATTCTATAATATATATATACAAATATATATATATATATATATATATTTTTTTTTTTTAAAAAAAAAAAAGATAATTTTACATATGAATATATATGAAATTAATTCTTTAAAATAATTAAATATAAATTATAAATTATTGTATATAGGATCTTTTAAGGTTCTTTACTTGATGATATAATTATTAATAATAATAAACTTTTATATATATTGATATGTATATATTTTTTATAGTTAAAATATTATTAATATTATAATCATTAACTAATATATATATCTTTAATATGTATCACGTCACTCATAATTTGTATTTTCATATTTAATTAATAATTTTTAATAATTAAAATTTGAAAGAGAAATAGAAATAGAAATAGAAATAGAAATAGAAATAGAATTAGAATTAGAATTAATTATAAAAAATAAATAAATGAAAATAAAAATTTAAAAAAAAAAAAAAAAAAAAAAAAAAAAAAAAAAGAAGAACTTAATAAATTTAAAATAGTTTATTTATTTTTTATAAAAAGAAAACACTATAATCTTAAAAAAAAAAAATTTTAACCTTGTTAAGTATGTAGAATGACATGACTTATTGAATTGAGTAAATTCTGTAATTATTTGTTTTTTTTTTTATTAAATATAAAAAGTTAATTTAAAAGTATATACTATTAAATGAAATGGTTAATTGAATTATTATAGCGTTGATCATTATTGAATAATAAAAAAAAAAAAAAATTCATTAAATAAATACTCAAATTCCAATATATACTTCAATATACATTTATAAAACATTACAATTTAAATCTAAAATGTAATTGTGATAAATAAAAACAAAAAAGATAAAAAAGAAAAAGATGAAAATAATTATAATAAAAAAAAAGTAGGAATAGTTATTTTCTTTAATCCTTTTGTTTCAATAAATCTTTTAAAAATCAGATAAATAATATATATATATATATATATATATATTTTTTTTTTTTTTTTTTTTTTTTTTTTTTTTTTTTGGCTAAGTAGGTTAAATTTTTAGAGAAGATTAATAATTCTAATTCGTAGATAGAACTCTTTGACTTTAAATTGTTGCCATTATTATTCTTAAATTGGATTAAAATTTTTAATTAAATTTTAATTTTTTTATTTTTAATATTTTTATTTTTTTTTTTTTTATCACAATTATTATTATAAAAAAATTTTTTATGAAATTGAAATTAAACAAAATTAAAGTTTTATATGTATATTTTCTACTATTCTCTAATTAATTCTTATTTTTTCTTTAATATTAAGATATTATAGTTAAATAAATTAGATAATTTTACACCATTTCAAAGAAAAAAAAAAATAAAAATTATTAAAAAAAAAATAATAAATAAATAATTATTATATTTTATATTTACTAGATATGAGGTATTTTACATTAATATAATAAAATGTTTTAGGATTGCAATGTAGAAGGAATAGTCATAAAAAAGAATTCTAAAATGAGAACCATGTAAATTAAATATATAACGTATATACATTGTTGTGTTTTATTTTACTTATATCATTTATAATTTTTATAAATACATTATAACTAATGTTAATATAAAGTATATGGATGCTGCTAATTATACTTGACTTATAAACCCCATCCTAGTTAAGCTCAGATAAAATCATAAATAAAATATAAACTATATATTTTTCGATTAATTCTCTTTAGAATCATTTTAATTATTATTAAAATACAATTTTTTTTATTATGTATTTATATTTAACCTATTTACATTATTTATTAATAATTTAGTTTTAAATTTTATATAAAGTTTTAAACTAAATTAATAAACAAACAATGTTTACACATATTAAGTCACATACAGTTATGCCTATAAATAAATAAATAAATAAATAAATAAATAAATAAATAAATAAATAAATATGTATATAATTAGATAAATAAATAAATAGATAAATAAATATAATTATATAGGTTATATAAATCGTAAATTATAAATAATTTATGATAATAAAAAATTATTAAATATATTTGTTTAAATTAAATATATATAATATTTATGGTAATATATTTTTTTTATTATTATTCATATTTAGATTTAAAATATATATATAGTTGTTAATAAAATATAGTAATAGACATAATGCTTATTACATATCACATACTTTTAAGTTTTTAAAATAAAATAAAATAAAAAAAAATAAGAGAGATAGTTTTGAAGATGCTTTTTACTAGTTAATCTTATTAATAATAATAAAAGAATATCAAATATTATTTCTGGATGAATATTCAAAAAGTTTTAAGATATATAAAATTAATATTAATAGTATTATTAATTTTTTGATATATATATATATATATAAGTATATCAAGGTTAACAAGTATTTAAAAAATATTTTATTTTATTTTATTTCATTATATTTTTTTTTCTTTATTACAAGATATTCATAAAAAATATATTTTTGAACAAAAAAAAAAAAAAATAAAAATAAAAATAAAAATAAAACAGCAATAATGAATGACTCTAGTTCCAATTTTATAAAAATTAATGTTATTATTTATTAATATTCTATGATTTATATTAATCTAACAATAAAAAATTTTATAAACAGTAAAAAATAAATAAAATAAAAAAAAAGAAATAAAATAAAAAAAAAGAAAATAATCTTTTTATTTTATTTTATTAGAATTATTTTATTTTAATTTTAATTATTAGTTATAAATATATATATATATATATTAAAATTATATTTTTTTACTATTATAATAATTTATTTTTTTTTTTTTATATATATATTTAAAAAATTTTTATTATAGAATATTTAAGTAGTTAATGATAATATAATACACAAAAATAAAAATAATAATATAAATAAATACAATATAATAAATAATAAATTAAAAAGATATAATAAATAAATATATAAATAAATAATTGAATAGTACATAACTTATAAATAATGAATAATAACTAATAAATAATAAAAATAATGATAATATAAAAGTAGAGTGATATAAATTATAAAAAGAGAACAGAATTATAATATAAGATCTGATAATAAAAACGTCTGTTTAGAATAAAATTTATTAGAAAAATAATAGTCATATAAATATTTTTTAAGTATATAAATATATCTATCTATCTAATTATATATATATATATTTTTTTTTTTTTTTTTTTTTTTTTTTTTTGTATATATTTTTATATGACCTTTTTTCAAGCATTTAATATATAACATTCATTTCAAGTATTAGCTAATCCATTTTTTTAATAAAAATAAAAAAAAAAAAACAACTTTTTTTTAGCTGATCTGTCATATCTTTTAAAATATTATACTGTTTTACAAAAATAATAAGTAAATAAAAATTTAAAAAAAAATAAATAAATAAATATCAAAATATTTTAATAATTTGTCTTATTTGTATATTTATATTTAAAAATAAAATAAAATAAAAATGTATCTTTATATATAATTAATCATTGAAAGATAAATTGAATCCATAATAGGATTAAACAAAGCTTTTTATCTGAAATGAAAATATTAAAATAATAAAAAAAAAATTAATAAAAAATAAAAAAAAAACTAAATGGAAAGATTTCAATTAAAATATAAAAAAAAAAAAAAAAAAAGATTTTACTGTGAATTAAAAAAAGAATATAAAATTAAAATATTTGCTTATGATGATTTATATTTCATTATATTTTACTCTTCTACTTCTATAAAATCATTTTCTTAAATTTTTATATAATTAATAAAAGTAATAACTTAATTAAAAATACTTTTTTTCATATGTTAAAAGTGCTTTTTAATTATTAATATTGATTTTAATTATTAAATTTATCATTAATTATTTATTAAAAAAAAAAAAAAAAATAATTGTAAAATTTTATAGATAAATTAAAATTTATATTATATCATATAAATTTATTATATATCAATTATATCATTATATCATTGATTGTATTTATTAATGTTTTATTATTGTTTAATTTTTATATCTAAATTATTCAATATATAATATTGAATAATTTATTAATTTTTTTAATATCAATATTTTACTAATTTTTTTTTTTATTTTTTTTTTAAAAGTTTTGACAAAACATTTTTTTTTTTTTTAATTATATATAAAATTAAAGATGATTGTGTAACAGTACATTGACTTTATTTAGTAATGACAGTCACCGCAAATTAATTAAAATTTCCAAATGTATCATTATTTAAATTTTAATTAAAAAAAATTAAATTTATTCATTTTTAATCTTTTTTTTTTTTTTTTAAAAAAAGTTATAAAAAGTGATATTAAAAAATTATTAAAAAAAAGAATATTTAATATTAAATAAATTGTTAATTATCAAACATTGTATATAAAAAAAGGAATATATTAGTTTTATATAGAATATATATGAAAATTTCAAGAAGAGTAGATCAACAAATAAATAATATCTATTTATTTTAATAATTTACATAATAGATAATAGATATAATAATATAATTTGTTTATCATCTTTATTATTATTGTGGTATAACATATTTGATGAATAAAACTGAATAATGAATAATACTATCAATATAAATATAAATTTAAATATAAATACTTATATATATTTTAATATTTAAATTAATAATATAATTGAAACAAAAAGAAAAAAATATATGAATCAAATAATTACTACTGTTGAATAATTTTTTTTTTTTTTTTTTTTTTTTTTTTTTTTTTTTTTAAAAAAAAATAAAATGTAAATTTTTAAATTTTTGTTTTCATTTTTATGAAAAGGATCATGAGAAAGAGAATAAAAGTTTTAATTATGAATTCATATATAATCATCTCTTTGTAATGCCTTTTTTTTTTTAAACAATGAACTTAAAACCAAAGAGTAGCTATAATTTGAATAAAATGATAATATATATGAATAAAATATAAGATCTAAAGATTGGACTAATGTTTTTAAATTGCAAAAAGGATAAAATTTAAATATTGATTGGCTATAATAGAAAGTTTAAGCGGTTAAAACAATAAAACTTACTAATACTTGTTAAGAGCAACATAAATTACAAGATAAAATAAATATTAATATCCAATAAAACAATAAAAAGTCAATTAATAAAATAATTTATAGATGATAAAAAGTTTTTTATTATAATTTTTTTTAAAAAAAAAAAAAAGTTCAAAATATTCTTGAATAAACTAAATTATTTTTACAGAATAACTAAATTTAGAGAGGAAGGAATGTTAGAATATATGAAATACGAATAAAATAATAAAATAGTAGTGTTTAAGAAAAAAATTTATACAAGTTTATTAAATAATAGTGAAAAAAAAAAAAAAAAAAAACTTTCTTCCTTATGAAATACTAAGAATTTTTTTTAAAAAAAAGTAAAAAAATTAAGATTTTCTTATATAATCAATCTTCGTATTTTTAAGGGATTTAAATAAATAAAACCAAAAGAAAAAATGATGAAAACTTAAGAAAGTTTTTTTTTTTTTCATTATGAAGTCCTTTTTTAATTTTTTGAAGTATTTAATAATTGAGTAGGAAAACAATTTTAATAAAAATTTTAATTATTATATAAATAAAAAAAATATATTTATATTTTATAAATTTTTATTATATATATATAAATTAAATTCATGAATTAAAAAATTCATGACTTAATTCATTTGAAATTTTAAAATTTGTATTTAATTAAAATATACTTATATGAATATTTTTATGTTTGAAGGAAATATAAACTATATTATAGATAACATAATAATTTAATAATAAAAGGAAATAACTATAATAAACGTGTTTTATAAAATTATTTTATATTAATAATATAAAATAAAGAATTATATTTAACAAAAAAAATTATATTCCAAACTATTAAAAACTATATATGTTATTTTATCATCATAAAAAAATTTTTTTTTTTCAATATATCAAATTCTTTTTGATTCATAATTCATGATTCATAATTTATGATTCATAGCTTATGGTTCAACCTTCTGAATTTATACGAGATGATTTTATTCTCCCAGAGTGTTTTTCCCTATAAATTGAATTTGGTGTTTGCTCTCCTCGGTAAGGATTCCTTGTTGCTAGACCAAATAATTGCTATAGGGAGGAGTATAGTGATTCCTCCCTCAATGATGGATTAAGAGTTCAATGAAAAGAAGCCGGTCGTAAAGAGCAATGTATATGGAATGTCTTTCATATTTAGCCTTGCTTAGTGAGAGGTCCGCGTTGACGCCCGAAAGGATTGACAAAGAAATATATATAGGTAAGAGTAAAATTAATTTCGGTAAAAATTCTAATCTATCACTATAATCTTTGAAAACATTATAAATAAAGTTATATTAAAAAATTTCCAATATAATTATCATAAATGCAATAAAAAAAAATTCAATAGTTTTTAGTAATATTTTATTATTATTATTATTATTATTATTATTATTACTTAATAATTTAATAATAAAGTTTATTTAATAATTTATAAATAAATAAAGTTTGATTTTATGTAAATTTAATTTATGAAAGATATTCTATTTATTTAATTCCAATAAATATATATATAATATCAATTTTTTTTTTTTTTTTTTTTTTTTTTTATATTAAGTAACATTTACACAGAGATGTTTATTTATTTATTTAAAAAAAAAATATAATATTAATAATTTTTAAAATTTCATAAAAATAAACAAATAATAATAGAAATCTAAAAAAGAATAGATTTAAATAAAGTATATATAATATGTATTTTTAAATTATTATGCAGTAGTCCAATTTGTTATATAAAAAATGAAAATATTATTATATATCATTTAATAAATTGATATAATAGTATAAAATAATATTATTAATAATAATAATTCAACAACTTTTATTACAAATGGTTAAAATGGTCGATAATTAATTTTTAGAATTTAAAATGGAATAAGTAAATTTTAAAATTTATGGTTATTTAAATTTAAATTATAAATCTTTTTATTTTATTTCAAAGCAGAATAAAAAAAATTATAATTAAATACATATTCTTTATTCTAATTTTTTTTTTATAAATTTTATAATATAAAGTTCGAATTAATGAAAAAAAAATATATATAAATATTTTTTTTTTTTTTTTTTTTTTTTTTTTTTTTTTTAATTATAAAATATGTATGTATTATATTTATAAATGAGAAAAATGATATTATTAATTATGAAACTTTAATAATTCAAAATTTATAAGATTGATACAAATATAATTTTTATAATGTTTCCGAAAGAAAGAAAAAATAAAAAAATTAAAAATAAAATTTAATCTTTTTTTTTTTTTCTTTTATATAAATTTTATAAAAATAATATATAATATAGAGAATTATATATTAAAAGTACTTTAAAAATTATTCATTTTTAAAGATATGAATGATACATAAAATTATATAGTATAATATCTTTTTTCATATAAAAATTTTCCATTCATAGAGAAAAAACTTTAATTATTAGTAATAATTAAGATTATTTATTAAATAAACTTTTATAAATATATAATAATTTATTATATATATTAATTTAAGATAAATGAAAAGTAAAAAGTTAAATAAATAAAAAAAAAAAAAAAAAAAAAAAAAAAAAAAAGACGAAATAAATATGTTATTATAATCTTCAAAAGATAAAAGAAAAAATATTTAAAAATAAGGAAAAAGGAAAAAAAAAGTACTAATAATAAATCTTCTGAAGATAAACAACAACAACAAAAAAATAAAAGAATAAAATAAAAGAAAAAAGTATACTATTCAATATATTAATAACTAAATATTTTCTAAAGAAAAGGAAAAAAAAAATAGTAATTATCAAACTTCTAAAGATAAACTGAAAGAAATAAAAATAGAGAGAAAGAACAGAGAAAAGAAAAAAAAATAATAGTAATAATAATTGTATATTCTTTATTCAAGTTATGTTATTATGTTAAAAAGAAGTTGTCTGATTCAGTTAATTATATTACTATGTTTAAACATATGTAATAATAAATTTTTAGTATGATATTTTTGTTCTTAGTTTTTTTTTTTTTTTTTTTAAAGAAAAAAAATTATGTATATTAATATAATTTAATTTCTTATTTTTTTTTTAAATATTAATGCCATATTTTTTTTTTTTTTTTTTTTTTTTTTTTTTTTTTTTTTTTTTTTTTTGTAACTGTTGTTCCTCTATAATACTTTATTCATATATATTAATGATTATAATTTGGATAATTTGTTAACAATAAAAAGTTCCTGTAAAAACCATAATTGTAAATATTTGGTCATCTTCCCGAGAAATAAACGACTATTCCTACGAATTATTTAGAGATGAATTTAATAAATATTCAGAAGAAAAAAAATTAAATATTACTATAAATTTAACAAAATTAACAACAGCTACAGTTATTAATTTTGGATCATCAGTGGAAGTTCTTCTAAAAAGAAATTCTTCCAAATATGATATCTACTTTTACGATTATACTTATGTTTCAAAATATGCTCCCTATCTATTGGAATTAAATGAATATGTTTCTAAAGAAGAACTAAGTCAATATAATTCAAAAATACTTTTAACTAATTGTTATCACCAAAATAAATTGGTTGGATTGGTAAATTTTATATAAATTATTTTTTATTTAATTTTTAATATTTATTTCTATTTCTATATTTATTTCTATTATTTTTTTTTCTTTTTTTTTTTTTTTTTCTTTATTTTTTTTTTTATTTTATTTTAAATTTATTTTACCCTTTTTATTTTATTATTTAAAAATTTGAAATTTTTTTCAAAGATTGAAATATTTTTCATATTAAAAAAAAAAAAAAAAAAAAAAAATCATTAGGTATAATGAAAATAAAATATTAACATCAATATTGTATAACTTTATGTTTTTTTTAGCCTATTAAAATTGGATTTAATGTCTTATATTCAAATAAAGCTCTCTTAAAAAAATATAAAAAAGAAATACCTCGAACATGGAGAAAATTGATTGATACCGGTTATTATATTTATGAAAAAGAAAAAAAATTAAATAATACTGATTTAATTCCATATATTGGTATATATAATGGTGAGTACATTAATTAAAATTATATAGATATTATTATTTTATTTTTAATATTTAATATATTTACATAATTTTTATATATATAAGTAAATTATTATTATATTAGTTTATAATATAATATATTATTATTATGCGTAACAATATTACAATAGCCCATAAACTTATTAATTAATATATATTTATATATACTTTTTTTTTTTTCATTTATATATTTAATTATATATATATATATTATAATTTTTAATTTATATTTTTTTAAATATATTTTAGATTCGGAAGAATGTTTATGCTCTGTTAATGAATTAATTTATTCATTTAGAGATTCACCGACCTCTCCTTTTCCTGATTTATTAAGTAAAGAAGCCACTATGGCATTAGAAACTTTAAGAGAAATTAAAGATAAATTTTTAACAGGTTAGGATTTTCTTTAAATTCATTAAAAAAATTTATATTTTATTTTTTTTTATTTTTCTTTTATATATATATATTTTATTTTTTATTTTATTTTATTCAATCTGCACTTTATATTCATATTTCAAATATTTATTTTATTTTATTTTATATACTTGTACTTTTATATTATTACATTCAATATTTATTTTATTTTATTTTATATACTTGTACTTTTATATTATTATGTTCAATATTTATTTTATTTTATTTTATTCTATTCAATTTGGACTTTATATTCATATTTTAAATATTTATTTTATTTTTTTTTTGTTTATTGTATACATTTATATTTTATCTTATTTTATTTTTTTTTATTATATTCATTTATATTTTATTTATTCATATATATTTCATAAATTTATAAAGCTTATTAACTCATTTTTATTTTATTTTTTTTTTTTTTATTTTATTTTCTTTTTTAATTTATTGTTATTATTATTTTTTTTATATGTGAATTTAAATTAATATTGATATATATAAATGAATGTCAATATCCATAT
The DNA here is from genome assembly GCA_016946835.1 of Neocallimastix lanati (nom. inval.). Taxonomy (NCBI): domain Eukaryota; kingdom Fungi; phylum Neocallimastigomycota; class Neocallimastigomycetes; order Neocallimastigales; family Neocallimastigaceae; genus Neocallimastix; species Neocallimastix lanati (nom. inval.). The sequence continues at coordinate 279,905 of JACVTC010000052.1, read as the reverse complement.
ATATTTATTTTTATTTTATGGATAATAGATTCAATAATTAATTTAGATACATTAAAATATAGAGATTTAATAATTGATAATAAAGGTCTCTTCGTAAAATTTTGGATGTTTAGTGATGATGTGTATGAAGATAATTATGAAGTGTCCCTTTTACCTGGAAATAAAGAAGGTGTTTCTGGATCCTCTCTTATAGGGTATAATATAGGTATTAACAAACATATATCATTTGAGAAGAAAAAAGGTGCCATTGAAGTTTTAAAATTTATTACTTCCAAAGAATTTCAAAAAAAATTAGTATTAAATAATACCCTCATATCTGCCATTTCTAGTATTTATAATGATGAAGACGTTTGTAAAAAAAAGAATTGTGCTCTCTATAATAATATTCAACTTATATCGAAACCAGTTAATTTAACCGTGGATTATGATGAATATGATGAAAAATTTAGAGAATATATTTCAGAATTTTTCCAAAAGGGTAAATCGGTAAAGGAAACGTTACAAAAAATTATAGATATTATGAAAATTTATACCATTACTATTAAAACGGATGATACCTATGTCGGATTGATTATTTTCATTTTCATCACTTTTTATATCGTCTTTATTCTTCTATCGTTAGTTTTCTTGTATAAAGAAAACTTCTCACCCTATTTCAGATTTTTACCAAACAAATTTTGGATTATTATAATCTTTGGTATAGTAACTGTTTTATGCTCCTGTTTTACTCAGTATGGAACAGTTACCTCTATTAAATGTTTTTTAAAATTCCTATTTTTAGCCATTGGTTCCACTTTAGTTTTAACTCCAATCTTATATAAATTAATAATCATTTTTCCTGTAGAATTTAAATTCTTCAAATGGATTGAAAATCACAAAAAAAAATATTTTATATTTTTCTTTTTAATTGATATTTTCATCACTCTAATAATGTATTTTATATCATATGATATCGAAGATGTGATAATACCATATGGCCAAAATTTTCAAATCTGTAAAATGAAAAATTTTGGAGGAAATTTTTTAATTTTTGTGGAATGTCTATGTAAGATTCTCATTATTTCTGTAATAGCAGTATTTATTTACACAGAATGGAATATTAGTTATGTATTATATAGCATTCGATGTGTAATGGTTACACTCTATATTGATATTATTACAGTCATATTACTCTTTATTATAAATATTATTATCATAAAAAATTATATATGGTATACTGTAATTAAGGATTTATTGATCATCATTATGACAGTTGTAAACTATCTATTGTTATATGGAAATCGAATCCTTGTAGGATTAATAAGAAAGAAAAATATAAAACAACTATACATCAATAAAATTACAAAGAATTTTATTGAAAATGAAAGTAATAGTGAATATGATAAATCCAAAGATGATGATAATAATGATGATGATGATGATTTTTATAATCCTGAAAGTAATGAACATAGTCATGGATCAGATATTAATAAATCTGTGATCTTAAAAATCATTGATTTTCATTATTTAACCCAGAGCTCAAGCTCTAGAGAAATTAGAACTTCATCAGTAATATATAAAACTAATTTTATTTAAAAAAAAAAATAATAATAATAAAAAAAATTTTTTTTTTTTTTTTCCTTTTTCTTTTTCATTTATTAACAAATATATTTATGATTAAAACATATTTTAAAAATTTTTTAAGAGTACAATTTTATCACTTTTTTTTTTTTTTTTTTTTTTTTTTTTTTACAAAAAGAAATATATACTATTATTTGTATTATATAATTATTTGTTAATCAATATTTATTTTAATAAATTTATCTAAAACATTATTTAATAAAATAAAATAAAATAAAATAAAATAAAATAAAATAAAATAAAATAAAATAAAATAAAATAAAATAAAATAAAATAAAATAAAATAAAATAAAATAAAATAAAATAAAATAAAATAAAATAAAATAAAATAAATAGTAGAATATGAATATAAAGTACAGATTGAATAAAATAAAATAAAATAAAATAAAATAAAATAAAATAAAATAAAATAAAATAAAATAAAATAAAATAAATAGTAGAATATGAATATAAAGTACAGATTGAATAAAATAAAATAAAATAAAATAAAATAAAATAAAATAAAATAAAATAAAATAAAATAAAATAAAATAAAATAAAATAAAATAAAATAAAATAAAATAAAATAAAATAAAATAAAATAAAATAAAATAAAATAAAATAAAATAAAATAAATAGTAGAATATAAATATAAAGTACAGATTGAATAAAATAAAATAAAATAAAATAAAATAAAATAAAATAAAATAAAATAAAATAAAATAAAATAAAATAAAATAAAATAAAATAAAATAAAATAAAATAAAATAAAATAAAATAAAATAAATAGTAGAATATAAATATAAAGTACAGATTGAATAAAATAAAATAAAATAAAATAAAATAAAATAAAATAAAATAAAATAAAATAAAATAAAATAAAATAAAATAAAATAAAATAAAATAAAATAAAATAAAATAAAATAAAATAAAATAAATAGTAGAATATAAATATAAAGTACAGATTGAATAAAATAAAATAAAATAAAATAAAATAAAATAAAATAAAATAAAATAAAATAAAATAAAATAAAATAAAATAAAATAAAATAAAATAAAATAAAATAAAATAAAATAAAATAAAATAAAATAAAATAAAATAAAATAAAATAAAATAAAATAAAATAAAATAAAATAAAATAAAATAAAATAAAATAAAATAAAATAAAATAAAATAAAATAAAATAAAATAAAATAAAATAAAATAAAATAAAATAAAATAAAATAAAATAAAATAAAATAAAATAAAATAAAATAAAATAAAATAAAATAAAATAAAATAAAATAAAATAAAATAAAATAAAATAAAATAAAATAAAATAAAATAAATAAAATAAATAGTAGAATATAAATATAAAGTACAGATTGAATAAAATAAAATAAAATAAAATAAAATAAAATAAAATAAAATAAAATAAAATAAAATAAAATAAAATAAAATAAAATAAATAGTAGAAATACGAATATAAAGTACAGATTTAATAAAATAAAATAAAATAAAATAAAATAAAATAAAATAAAATAAAATAAAATAAAATAAAATAAAATAAAATAAAATAAAATAAATAAAATAAGTAAATAGTAGAATATAAATATTATTAAAGTACAGATTGAATAAAGTAAAATAAATATTTGCAATATGAATATAAAGTACAGATTGAACAAAATAGAATAAATATTTGAAATATGAATATAAAGTACAGATTGAATAAAATAATATAAAATAAATAACAATGATGCAGATGACAATTATAACCAATATTCCTAAATAAAATTATTAAAAATTTTATTTACAATAATAGAATCAATTCAAATATAATAAAAACTAATAATAATAATAGACTTTGGTTAATCTTTAATTTTAACAACCAATATCATTATAATTTAGTTATAATTTAGTGAATTTGACTTTAATAATGATAGAAATCCATAAACATGTTAACATACAAATAATTAATAATATAAATATTTTATTTTTTTTTTTAAAAATATTATTATTATTGTTATTATTATTTTAAAAATTTTAGATACAGGCTTATAAACTAACTTTTTTTTTTTTTTTCTGATTTATAAAGGTTTCTATATCATTTTCTTAAAAATACTATTTATAAATTATTTTTATTAAAATTGTTTCTTAGTAAATATATATATATAAATCTTCATCTGATACAAAAAAGATATAGAAAGATCATGATTTTTACCATTAAAAATTTTAAAAAATAGTTGATTTAACAATTATAATTATATATTTAACGGAATTTTTTTTTTTTTTTTTTTTTTTTTTTTTTTTTTTTTTTTTTTTTTTCAGTTTTTTAACTTTTAAGTTTTAAATTATTAAAATTTTTTGTAAAAAAAAAATTTAATGATGAAAAATTAAATAAAATGTTTAACCCTAATGATAATTAATATAAATTTTTCGATTAAGGATAAAAAAAAAAATGTAATTAAACATATAATATTTCTTTTTTGAAGGATAAAATGAAATATTCATTTATTATTAAAAAAAAAAATTGAATTTAATTAATAATATTATAAATATTAAACTCTAAAATTATTATTATTATTATTGTTATTATTATTATTATTATTATTATTATTATATCATTATAATTATTATTATTATATTATTATTACTATTATAACTATTATATTATTATTATTATTATTATATCATTATCATTATTATTATTATTATTTTATTATTATTATTATATTATTATTATTATATTTATAGATTCAGTGAATTTAACTTTTCTAATTTTTTAACTTTTTTTAAGTATAAAATTTGTATTTTTCAATTATTTTTTATTAATTTTTTTTTTTTTGATATGATAAAAAAAAATTAAAAAAAATATGTTTTAATAGTTAAATATTCCTATTTTTTGAAAGATGAAATATTCTATTATATTTGTAGTAATATTTTTATCTTTAAAAATATGTAATTATAATTTAATTTGATGATTTTGATTTACACTTTTATTATTTTCCTTAATTGTATATTAAAATTTATTTATATTTTATTTTTCATTTTTATTAATTAATGTTATCATTATTGTATAGTAACAATAATAGATGCTACTATAATAAATATATTGACAACCACTAGAGAACAGAATTACAATTTTTATTATTCGTTTGAAAATGAATTTAATAAGTATTCGCTGGATAATAATTTAAACATTACAGTTAAATTAACCCTTTTAACTAATTTAAATTCAACTATTATGTCCGTAAAGAGTTTTGGATCAATGGTGGAAACTCTACTTAAAAAAAGTTCTTCAAAATATGATATTTATTTCTATGATAATACCTACACCCCAAAATATTCACCATATTTATTGGATTTAGCTGAATATATATCAGAAGAGGAATTAAATGAATTTAATTCAGAAGTCGTAACAAAATTATGTTTTCATCAAAATAAATTAGTTGGATTGGTATTATTTTAAATATTTTGTAATAATTTTTTTATTAATATAAATTTTTAAGTTTTTTACTATTATTACTTTTTTTAATTATAATTCTAATATTTAATTTAAATGTAATATTCTTTTTATATTATATATATAAAATATAAATATTTATTCATTATAGCCAATTAATTCTGGATTTAGTATATTATACTCAAATAGATTTTATTTAAATAAATATAAAAAAAGAATACCAAAAACATGGAAAGAATTAATAGAAACAAGTGAATATATTATTAATAAAGAAAAAGAATTAAATAATACAAACTTAATTGGATAAGATGGCTTATATGATGGTTAATAAAATTAAAATCATAAAATTAAAAAAAAAAAAAAAAAAAAAAAAAAAAAAAAAAAAATTATATATATTTATATCTATATCTATATTTTTATATTTTTAGTTTGACTTAATATTATATATATAATTAATCTTAATAATTATATATAATACGAATATTTTAATAATACTTAATTGATGTAAATAAATATAGATTCCGAAGACTGCCTATGTTCCATTAATGAATTAATTTATTCATTCAGAGAAAATATTACTTCTCCATTTCCAGAACTAACAGGTCAAGAAGCCATTGAAGCTTTAGAGACAATAAAATATATTAAGGATAAATTTTCCTTAGGTAGAATTTTCTTTCTATTAATATTCAAATTATCAAATAATAATAATAATAATAATAATAATAATAATAATAATAATAATAATAATAATAATAATAATAATAATAATAATAATAATAATAATAATAATAATAATAATAATAATAATAATAATAATAATAATAATAATAATAATAATAATAATAATAATAATAATAATAATAATAATAATAATAATAATAATAATAATAATAATAATAATAATAATAATAATAATAATAATAATAATAATAATAATAATAATAATCAAATATATATATATATATATATATTGATTTACATAGATACAAGATTTCAAATGGATTTAATATCGAAACTTGGATTTTCAAATCTTAATAATATTTTATTTTTTAAATTCTGGATTAAGGGTAATATTGAAGATTTTCAAAAAATATATGATATATCACCTTTGCCAGGAAATAAAGAAGGTATTTCTGGATCTACAGTAACAGGATATAATATTGGGATATATAAAAAAATAGATAGTAAGAAGAAAGATGCAGCAATTAAAGTTTTTAAATATATTATTTCAAAAGAATTTCAAAAAAAATCATTTATAAGTGATCAAATTGTCTCTGTGATGTCTTCTTTATATGAAGATAAAGAAGTATGTGAAATAAAAGATTGCGAATTTTATAAATCACATCAATTAATATCCAAACCAATTAATGGAATAGAGGATTTTGATGAATATGATTTAAAGTATAGAGAAAATATCTTAAAGTTTTTGTATGGTAATAAAACAGCAAAAGAAACGTTAAAAAAAATTAACGATATTTCAAAAATTTATTTTTTTATAATTCATACAGAAAATACATCTATTGGACTAATTTGTTTTATCGTTATAACCTTTTTTATAATTATTATATTATTATCATTAATTTTTTTATTTATGGAAAAGTTTTCACCATATTTTAATTTTCTACCTCAAGATTTTTGGATAATATTAATATTTGGATTAGTACTTATCTTAAGTTCATGTTATGCTTCATTTGAAGAACTCACAAAAACGAAATGTTATTTAAGATACTCATTGCAATCTTTTGGTATTATGCTATTTTTAACTATAATTCTATACCAATTAATTGTAAATTTTCCAGAAAAAAATAAAAATGTAGAATGGATTACCAATCATCGTTATCAATTTCTTTTATTCTTTCTATTGATTGAGATAATACCAAAAATAATCATTTATATAAATACCTTTGAAATTCAAGATGTAATAATTACAAATGGCCAAAATTTTCAAATTTGTTATTTAAAAAATGTATTTAGTATATTTTTAGAAATATTTAAATTTTTTTATATGATTATTATCATTATCGTCATATGTATATTGATTTATGCTGAATGGAATATTAAATCTACATTTTATGAAGTTCGATTAATAATTTTTTCAATATATGTTGATATTATATCTTTAATATTAATAATAATATTACAAATAGTTATAATTAAGAATTATTTATTGTATAATATATTACAAGATATTCTTGTTTTAATAATAGCCATTTTTAATTATATGCTTATTTATGGTAGTAAAATCTTATTAGGAATAATAAACAAAGAAAATCCACAATCAAAAATTATAAATAAAATAGTGAAAAACTTTATTGATAATAATAGTACAAATTCAAGAGTAACATCTTCTCAATCTAATTATACTTCAAATATAATATCAAGTAATAATTGTGACACTATATTAGATTCTAGCAAAGAATCTAGTAAAAGGAATTCAATTATAACAAAAATCATGTATTTTCATACTATAAATGAATTTAATGAGGATAATGATAGTAATACAAATAATTAATATTATATTTTTTTTTTGCCTTGTGTTTTTTCTATAGAAAAATAAATTTTTTACCTAAATTGTTGTAAAATTTGATATACTCTATTTTAAAGTTTTTAATTTTTATTATTTATTTCAAATGTAATTAAATAAAAGAAAAAATATTAATATTTATATTATTTAAATTCTTATTAATGAATTAATAACTACTTAATATTTACCCTATATATTTATTAAGAAGACTTATTTTATATATTAACTTATTATGTAATTTATGAAAGCGTATTTACCTTTATTTTTTATAAAAAAAATTGAAAATACGTCTATTAAAATTGTGTATATTTATGTTAACAATCCTTTTTAAATATTATATGTAACTTGCATATATACACAACAAATGTATTCACATAGTATAAATTCTATGTATTATATACTATCCACTTTTCTTCATGTTAACCATAATACTTAAACATATTATTATATTAAATAAATATACAACATTTATCAGATTAAGAGTCTCATTTTTTTTTTCTATTCTAATATTTAAAAACAGAGTTAATGACCAACACTTTCATGGAAAGTCCAACTAAAATGAACAGAAATTTCTTATTTTTAAACTTTGCCAAAACTTATGGTATTAAGGAATTTTTGGAAGCTGACATTATTGGTCATTTTAATGATGAATTCTTTATTTTACATTCCTAACTGTAATGATGTAACCAACAGGGCCATTACAGACATTATTTCTAACTGAAACCTCTCAATCCTAGTCAAGAACCTACTCCCTTTCAAAATAACAATATAGCAGTTATGAACAATAATGCACCACCAGCTGTTAACAATAATGCACCAGCGGTTGTTAAATGTTAACAATAATGTTCTAATTGGATGTAACAAAAATGAGGTGTTCCCATAAAAATGACATTCAAAATGAATAAATAGACACAAAAAATTAATTAAACACTAATACTTAAATATTAGGGTGACTTAAGCCTTTTGTTAATCAAGAAGATCGTTGCGGAAAATACTGTAGCAATAATGCTGATATGGTGTACTGGCTTAAAACGACTCAGAAATTTAACGTTAAAGAGCAAAAAAGAAGTAATTAGAATGTTCGACCAAGTAAAGGAAATTTTCACAGAAATAGAAGAAATTGAATTAAGTATTACAAATAAAAAAAAAATTAAAATACCTATTAATATTCTCACGATGACAACAGTGTTTTTAAACTCGACTTGAACAGTAATCCTGAAGAAAACTTGGAAACTCTTAAAAGAATTATCTTAATAAGTTTATATTCTACTAAAAATTTGGATGACTCTATAGAAAAAGATAAAGATGTTGATCCAGTGGATATTGATTACTATAATAAGAGGAAAAAAAAAAAAAAAAAAAAAACATCAAAATTAAACAAAAAGTCTTCTAACTTCAATAATAATAAGAAAATAAATATAGGTTTAAAAAAAGATAATAAAAGTTATTGTCACATATATGATGTGAACGAACATTCTACAGAAGAATGTTATTTCAATCTCAGAAACAGAAAAAATAATAAAAAAAATCAAAATAATAACAACAAAGGGAGGGCAATACTAACAACAAGAGAAGAAATGATTTAATTATTTAGTAAATTCAAGAACTTTAATAATTATAATGATAAAACTACTTTAAAATACACTAGAAGTGAAAACTACTCTTATAATGCCAATTAATATGATGAAAACTTTGATTTTGAAGATGCAAGAACTCTAATGTATCGGATAAACAGAATAATAAAAATATAATGAGAAATATAAATATATAAGAGGTTATTCCTAATAATAATATATAGACTCATAATTTTGATAATATAAACAATAAATCAATCGATTATATTAATCATAATAAAGATATAGCAAATGATGTTACATTATTTTATGATATAGGTATAGGAGAACATGATAAATGTATACTTATTGACTTCAAATATGAATCAATAAAGTTGTGTTATACCATATAGAAAAAACTAGATAATAAAAGTATTTGAAATAGAGCATAGAAAATCAAACTATTCTTACGAAAGTAATTTGCTTAAAGACTTGTAAAATATTAAAACTCACAAAAAAGAAACTCCAAAGGCCGCAAAGAAAAATTTATTGATAATGACGAAAATTTCAATTCTAATAAAAGTTTTAATAATAAAAATTTTTTCAAAAATTGAACTAAAATTCCTAAAATGCTATTGGCCAAAATAAAACCATCAAAACCTACTTTATCAAATAGTAAAACAAACAATAATTTAAATAATAAACTCAATAATAAGTTTATTGTTTAAAGCAATAAAATTTTACATGAATCTTCAACTTAACACTTTGATAAAAAACAAGTCATACTATCAGTATAGATACTAATGATACACATAAAAATATTGAAATTTCTAATAAAGTATGGATCATAGAAATTACATTATATTTATATTATATATTATTAATAAATCTATTATTATATTTTGTTTTTATTCAAATTATTATTAAATAAAGTTTGATCAATATTATTTTTAATTTTGAAATTTTTTTTTTTTTTTTTTTTTTTTTTTTTAAATCGTAGTGAACATTTTTATTGTAATAATTTTTTATAAAAGTAATTATTAAAATTATTGAGCAAATTATAATAATTTTTAATATTTTGATAATTCTTTATTGTTTTAAAGTTAATAAAAGTAAAAAGTTATATTTATTTTTATTAAAAAATTCCATTTTAACTTCCATTTTACCTTCATCAGAATTTTATTTTAAATTTAATTTTTAAAATAAATTATACATTGTTTAATTGATAATTTAAATCATCAATATTATCATATTCTTTACTTTATTAAGTTATTATCGTTTTTCGGTTATTATAATTAAAGTTAAGGAAATTACTGTTTGATAATTTATTAGTTATATTTCCAGAAAGTAATATATTACCTGATTCCTTTTCAGTATATTGAATTTCTTTGATGCATTATGTAATTTTTATAATCAATAATAGGATAATTATAGGATTATTCATCGAATCCAGGAAATATTTCTTTTTTGGTATTTAACTCTAATTTTTATTTGTCTTTCTGATAATCTTTATAATATACTATGAAACCTATTATTTCAAAAGAATTTCAAAAAAAAAAAAAAAAAAAATCACTAATAAATATAAGAATTATACTTGTAATTTTTACTATATATGAGGAGAAGGAAATATGTGAAAAAAAAAAAAAAAAAAAAAAGACTGTTAATTCTGTATATTACGTCAATTTATAACAAAACAAAGGTGTTTAAACCCTGTACTAACCATGATGTATTAAATAATTTTTAAAGTATAAAAAGGTGTAAACTCAAGAATAGAATAATGAATGATGAGTAATGAATAAAAAAAAAAAAAAAAAAAAAAAAAAAAAAAAAAAAAAAAAAACTGATGTATTAAATAATTTTTATAGTTATTTTTAAATAATTATATATATAGTTTAGTTAATAATTAATAATACTAGTTTTAAATTTAATTCTTTATTTATATTATTAATAAAAAATTTTTTTATAAAATATATTTATTACATAATTTTCCTTTTATTTATAGTATAATTTTATTTTTACTACGAACGTGAAGATAAATGGTAAAAAATGAATTAATAAATCAATAATCTTATATTTATTTATTAATTTAAATTATTAATTCTTTATTATAATTACTTTTCTATATTCTAAATTTGGAATATTTATAATTTAAAATTATTCATCTTTAAAGTTATTAATTCTATATATTATTAAAAATGACTTAATAAATTCTTATATTTTTAATAAAAACGGAAATGATTATTATATTCAAAAATTAATTAAAAAAATCTTATAAATAAATTATAAATGTTAGTTAAAAATACTTAAACAATACTAAAAACTTTTTATAAAATTTTGAATACATATTCCTGTAAAAATAATTAATATTATTAAAAAATTATTATTAAATTTAATAATATTAATAAAAATAATTATAAAAATTAATATTATTATTTTACAAAATATTCAAATTAATAAAATACTATTAAAAATTAAAATAAAATAAAATAAAATAAAATAAAAAAAAAAAAATAAATAAATAAATAAATATTAGAATTAATATTTTTTAATTTTTTATTATTAATCATCATCATCATTATTATTATTATTTAATAAGTTTATATATATAAATTTAATAATATTTTTTTAGGAAAAAAAAAAAAAGTTAAAAATTAATATTATTAAAAAAATACTTCTAATTATTACATGAAAAAATAATTATTCATTATTTTATCATTAAAAAATATATATATTAAAATTATGAAATAATTTTGTTTATAGATCTTTCAAATTTAACTTTTTGGTTTTTAAACTTTTTTTTTTTTTTTTTTTTTTTTTTTTTTTTTTTTTCTAAAAAAAATTATTAATATTTAAATTTTTATTTGATAGTTTTATTTAAAAATTTTAATACATCATTAAATTTTAAATTTTAATTATTTCAAAAATAAATGCTTTAAATAATAAAATAATATAAAAAAGATAGTAGAATATTAAATAAAAGTACAGAGGGAATAAAATAAAATAAAATAAATAGTAGAATATTAAATAAAAGTTCAGAGGGAATAAAATAAAATAAAATAAATAGTAGAATATTAAATAAAAGTACAGATTGAATAAAGAAAATACAAGAAAATAAAACGAAAATAAATATAAATATAAAAATAAAACTATAATAATATTTTAGTATTTATATTTTAAAATATGAAATATTTATTACTATATACGATACTATTGTCTTTAAAAATATGTAATAATATATAATAATGATTTTTTAAATACTTAATATTTTTTTTTTTTTTTTTTTTTTTTAAAAAAAATATATATTTAATTAATTTTTTTACCTTTTATGTCAAATTATGTTTTTTTTTTTTTTTTTAATTATTTTGATTATTAAAATTTAGTAATAGTAGTAGACGCTACTCTAATAAATATATTGACATCTACTAGAGAAAAGAATTATAATTTTTATTATATATTGGAAAATGAATTTAATAATTATGCAAAAAAAGAAAATTTAGATATAACAGTAAAAATAACACTTTTAACCCATTATAATGCTACAATTTATACCACAAGGAGTTATGGATCAATGGTAGAGAGTTTACTTAAAAAGCATTCTTCAAAATATGATATTTTTTTCTACGATAATACCTATACATCAAAATATTCTCCTTATTTAATGGATTTAACTGAATATATATCAGAAGAAGAATTAAAAGAATTTAATCCATATATTATTTCAAAATTATGTACTTATCAAAATAAATTATTTGGATTGGTAAAATTAAATTTTTTTTTTTTTAACAATTTTCATTAATATTTATTTTTTTATTTTTTTTTATTGTTATTTATAATTATAACATAATATTTAATTTAAATATATTATTATCTTATTATATATATAAATATATATAATATAAATTTTCTTCAAAATAGCCTATTAACATTGGATATAATGTATTATATTCAAATAAATTTTATTTAAATAAATATAAAAAAAGAATACCAAAAACATGGAAAGAATTAATAGAAACAAGTGAATATATTATTAATAAAGAAAAAGAATTAAATAATACAAATTTAATTGAATATGATGGCTTCTATGATGGTTAATAAAAAATTGTAAAAAAAAAATATATTTATATATTATATTTATTTTTCTAATTTAATTATATATATTATATATAATACATTTATATCTTTTAATAATATTTAATTAATTTGAAAATTTTAGATTCCGAGGAATGTTTATGTTCTATTAATGAATTAATTTATTCATTCAGAGAATATGTTACATCTCCATTTCCTGGGTTATCAAGTGAAGAAGCTATTGTAGCATTAGAAACAATAAAGTATATAAAGGATAGATTTTCTTTAGGTATATATATATATATATATATATATTTCTTTTTTTTTTTTTTGAAATTAAAACATTCATATATTTATAATACTATATACTATATATATGTATATATATTTCATTAAAGATATATATCTATTATTTAATTTATAATAATAATAATTATTATTTTAATCACTATATCACTATACTATATATATATATATTGTTATTTTACATAGATACCAGGTTTAAAATGGATATAGCATCAAAATTTAGTTATTTTGATTTTAATAATATATTATTTTTTAAATTTTGGATTTATGAAGATAATCCATTGTTTGAAAATATATTTACTATGTCATCTTTACCAGGAAATAAAGAAGGTGTTTCTGGAACTAGTGTAACAGGATATAATATAGGAATAAATAAAAATATAAATACTAAACAAAAAAATTCAGCAATTGAATTTTTTAAATATGTTATTTCAAAAGATTTTCAAAAAAAATCACTAATAAATAAAAAAGTAATATCTGCTATATCAACTTTATATGAAGATAAAGAAGTATGTGAAAAAAGAAATTGTGAATTCTATAAATCGCAACAATTCATAACAAAACCAATTGAGAACATAGAAGACTTTGATGAGTATGATTTAAAATATAGAGAATATATCCTTAAATTTTTATATGGTAATAAAACAGCAAAGGAAACATTGAAAAATATTATCAATATAAAAAAATTTTATTTTCTTACAATTCATTCTGAAGATACATCTATTGGATTAATTTGTTTTATTACTATCACCTTTTTTATAATCATTATTTTATTATCATTAATTTTTCTATTTATGAAAAAATTTTCTCCATATTTTAATTTTCTACCTCAAGATTTTTGGATAATATTAATAGTTGGATTATTACTTATTTTAAGTTCATGTTATACTTCATTTGAAGAACTCACAAAAACTAAATGTTACCTAAGATACGCATTATTATCTTTTGGTATTATTTTGTTTTTAATTGTATTTTTATGTCAATTAATTATAAATTTTCCAGAAGAAAATAAATTAGTGGAATGGACTACCAAACATCGATATCAGTTTCTCTTACTCTTTATATTGATTGATATAATTCCAAAAATAATTATTTATATAATTACTTTTGGAATTCGAGATATAATGATTATAAATGGTCAAAATTTTCAAATTTGTTATTTGAAAAATGGATTTAGTAATTTTTTAAAAATGACAGAATATTTTTTTATGTTTATTATCACTATAGTTATATGTATATTAATTTATGCCGAATGGAATATTAAATCTACATTTTATGATCTTCGTTTAATATTAATTTCCCTTTATATTGATATTTTATATGCATTATTAATAATGATCATAAATTTCGTTAATATTACAAATTATTTAATCTATTATATGATACAAGATATTCTTATTTCACTCATTACTATTTTTAATTTCTTAATTATATTTGGAAGTAAAATATTATTAGGAATATTAAACAAAAAAGATATACAATCGATGTTCATAAATAAAATCACTAAAAAGTTTATTGAAAGTAGTACTACAATTTCAAAAACAACAACTTACGATTCTAATAGGTCAAATATTATATCAACCATCACTGATAATAGTGTAGTTAGTTGTGATAACTCTGATAAAAAAAGAGAAACATTTATAGCAAAAATCATATATTTTCATAATTTAAGTGAATCTGAAAATTATAATACTGATGTAAATTCAACAATGGATTACCAAACAAAGAACTAGAATATATATATAATAGTTATAATAGAAATTTGTGAAAAAATTTTTATACATTCAAAAATTAAATTTAAATCCTTCTTTATATATATATATATGTTTTTTTTTTTTTTTTTTTTTTTTAATTTTTTATATTTATTAAAGGAAAAAATATTATGAAATAAAAAAATTTAAAAATCATTAAATGTATAAAAATAAAATATTTATATAATTATTTAATAATGTTTTGTAATAATATTTTGTTAAATTTAAATTATTAATTAAAAGTACGTCTCATAAATAATATACATTTATATATTATTATATTATTTAAAATTTAAAAAAAAAAAAAAAAAAATTAATTAAGTAATAATACTTCATATAAAAAAAAATATTTTAAAAATTTTTAAAATATTTTTTTTTATATAAAATTAAAATTAAAATAAAAATTCGTAAATAACATGTTATTTTTTATATAAATCATTAGTTGACCTGAACTGTTTTAAATTACATTATTAATAATTACGAATAAAATATTTTTATTTTGGTATTTTAATTTTTTCCTTTATTATTTGTATTTTTAAGTATTTTATTGTTGTTTTCAATAGATTTTTTCATTAAAATTTTCATTTTAATTTTAAGGTATATAAATAATATCTAAAACCATTTCCTATTGATTATCACCTTAAAATTCATCTTGATTATTCTTTTCTTGATTAATAATATTTCTAGTGTCAGATTCTTCAGGTCATAGTCTTTCTAAAGACTTTTGGAAAGATTCTGATGTACTTTGAAAAAAATGGAAAATCCAAAGCAACAAGAATGAGAAAACAACCAAGATATAAACAGAATTATATGTCATAGATTAAAATTTGAAAATAAAGATACTTTCCTTGGTTTTTTGAACCTTAAGAAAGCGTATGACTCAGTTCTCATATATAATGTATTAATGAAGATTTATTACTTAGGTATTAGAGATGTAGTTTTATTGAAAACTTTTACTTAACTTCCAAGGCTTATATAAGGGTTGATGGACAAATATCAGAATCATTTAGTATTAAGAATGGAGTACGTCAAGGTTGTTCCCTCTCACCAATTTTGTTTAACTTGTTCATTAATGACATTTTTAATAAATGTGATAAATATGGAATCTCTATTCGTAATAAACGCAGTTGTGGAGGTTTCTTTTAAGTTAGAAAAGCACTTCACTGCATTAAAGGATTTCTTAAGAAACCTCATTTTCTTATCCCTCATAAAGGAATATTTTTTCTGCTATAGTGATTTTCTAAGTTTTGTATCATGCACCTCCACTTGAATCTTACAAAGAAAAAACGAGAACTTCGTAGACATTAGTTAATACAAGATTACACTGAATTGAAGGATTTTCCAATAGGAATACTTTTTAATTCCTTTATTGTGTTTCAAAAGAACTTAACATTCCTCCTCTATGGAGAAATGTACAATGGCTTATGTAAGACATTTTAAAAAATAAAATAAAATGAATTGTATTATCTTTGTTTTTACTTATGGAATTTTCATATTGTAGATGTCATGTATAGGATAAAGAAAGTAAATTTTAACAGACAAATTAGATAAATTTCCATCAAAAAAAAAAAAAAAAAAAAACAATAGTAAACTTTTACTGAGATGAAGCAGGAAAATCAATCAAGGCTAAGCTTAAAAAAAATAAACTACCTAAAGCTCAACTTTAAGTATCCTGAATTTAGCATAAACATATGTCAGGAAAATCGATTAAAGCTTAGACTTTTTTGAAAAATGAATTTGAGAAAACTAGAGACTATTTAAAGCTCAACTTTAGGTATCTTCAATATTACATTGATTTCTGGTGGGTACTTTGTACTAGATATGAGTATGAATACGATGCTAGTGTTGCCGAAGCTACCAATATGGTTTAAGATGACTGCCCAGAACGCTATCCTTGTTATTACAGAGAGAATAATAAATAATAAATAACATAATAAATAAATAATAAATAATAAATAATTAAATAACAAATAATAAATAATAAATAATAAATAATTAAATAATAAATAATAAATAATAAATAATTAAATAATAAATAATAAATAATAAATAATAAATAATAAATAATAAATAATAAATAATAAATAATAAATAATAAATAATAAATAATAAATAATAAATAATAAATAATAAATAATAAATATAATAAATAATAAATAATAAATAATAAATAATAAATAATAAATAATAAATAATAGTAATTAATAATATTATCAGGAATAATTAATAAATTAATTTTTATACAATAATTAATATTTATAAAATTGAAAGAGAATTATTTTTAACCGTTTTTTTTTTTTTTTAAATTAAATTTTAAAGCTTATGACATATATCATGTCTATTATTTAATCCTTGTTTTTTTATATTTTTATTTCTAAACTTTTTTTTTTTTCATTTTTATAAATATATACTTTTTTATTTATATCCTCTATTTATTTAAATAAAATTATTTTATTTATATTTTTATCATCTGTTTAATTTAATTGCTAATCTCTTTTTTTTTTTTTTTTTTTTTTATCTCTTTTTATTTCTTCTCTTCTCTTTTCTCTTCATTTGATATGCTCAGTTCTCTTTTTATCTTTTTACTTTTTAAACTTTTATTTGATACATTTATAATTCAGGTGCACTCATAAATTAATGGCTTTAATACATAATATTAATTAAACTTGAAAATTTATTGGTTAATCTTCATTTAAGTATGATTAAAAATGGATTATTTTTATTTTTAATTAATCTATCCTTTTTAATTATATAATTATTGGCTAAATATTCAATAATCAAATTTTAAATATTTTTTTTTTGAAAATAATAATAATACAAAAAGCATTACACAAAAAAAAGTAAACTATATTGAATGCTACATATTAGATTATATTGTAATAAATGATTTAATGAATAACCAATTTAAATTATAGAGAGTTAACTAATAAAATCCAGAAAATTTTTCTCTAAACCATAATAAAAAAAAGATTTAAAAAAAAAAAAAAGATTTTTTAATTATCTATATATAGTGTTCAATCTCTGAAAATGTTAGGACAATATATTAACAATAGTATTGGAACTATATTTATTAATTTAATTTTCTATTAATAAAAATTCTGTTTTTTTAATTTTTTTTTTATAATCATTTGTTGTGTTTTATATAAATAAAAACTTTATTTAATATTTATATTATATTATATATAGGAATATGTATATATCTTTATTTAAATTTTATATATATATTTTATATTTATATATCTATAATATATTTATTATATATGTAAATATATTAATTTTTTTTGTTTTTTTAGTTCCATAAATTTATTATTAACATTTTATTGTTCTTATTATTATTGATTATACTTTTAATTTTTTATTATTATTAAAAATTAAATTTTAATTAATAATTTATCATACTTTATTATTTATTATCAATTATTTATTAATAACTATTATTAATTATTTATTATCAATTATTTATTAATAACTATTATTAATTATTTATTATCAATTATTTATTTATTAATAACTATTATTAATTATTTATTATCAATTATTTATTTATTTATTATTTGTTATTACTTTAATTATTATTTATTTATTAATTTATTTTTACTATTATGCAATTATGTACAGAAAAAAAAAATTTTTTTTATTCTTTGAACAAAGAAAGGAAAAGGTTTAATATAATAAAAAAATAATCAATTTAAAAATTATTTTTCTTATTTTTATTTATATTAATTTATGAAAGAAAAATAAGAATGTTTTATATAGTTCATAAGTTACTAAAACAGTAACAAATTTTAAATGAATAAATGTTTGAATATCAAGAAATAATAAATAATATATATAATATTATTAATTTTGTTTAAATATTGTAAGTAAATTATCTAAAACTGCTTATATATCTAATTATTTTTTTTCCCTTATTTATTTTTTAAAAGACTAAAACAAGTAGTAACTTCAAAAGCAAAAAAATATTGAAATATTATATTTGATATATAATGTTAATACTTAATGTAACAATAATTAATTAAATGTCATTTTTTTTTGTAAAATTTAATCAATTTATTAATATATAATTAAAGTATAAACTAATTATTACTATTTATATATATATTTTTAATATATATTTAATAATAAATAAAATATAATCAAATTTCTTCTTCTACTTGGGTGTTGATCAACTTATGATTATAATTATGATTATGCTTTGTAATTTATTAACAAAGTTTATATTTTCGTATACGAAAGTTAAAATATTTGAACAAAATTAAATATTTATATAACATTTAATTTAAATTATTGTATATTTTTTTTTTCTTTAATAATTTAATAATCAATTTCAATAAAAATTTGAAATTCAGCTATAAAGAATTATTATTCAATATAAAAAGAAAAAACACCAAATTAATTAGTTATTATTTTATAGCAATAATGTTATTTTTTTTTTTATTTTGAAAAAATATTAATACAAAATTTACAATAACGACTTCGTAAATTAATTATATAAAGAAATTTCTTGAATTTCCAAAATAATTTTATTTATTTATTTTTTTATATTTCAAAAAAGATAGAAATTCAATTAATAATTAAATTATTATATTTAATTATTACTATATTTAAAATTCAATAAAACAAAATAAAAATATATATAATTCTTATGTAAAAAATAGTTTTAAAGCACATAAGAATAAATATTATCAAAGTAATATAATCGTATCCATAAATTGAAAAAAAAAAAAAGTTTTTTTACATAATATTTAATAATAAATACATAAAATGTCTTCAGTGAAAGTAGCCGTACGCGTGAGGCCATTTAATAAAAGAGAATTAAAAAAGAATAATAAATGTATTGTTTCAATAAAAAATAATACCATTTCAATAGAAAAACAAATACCCAGTAATCAGTTATATTCAAAACCAAATGAAGAAGTAATAGTGAAATCTTTTTGTTTTGACAATTGCTTTTGGTCATTTGATAAAAAAAGCGAAAATTATGCTTCACAGAGAATGTAATATTAAAAATTGTAGAATAATAAATTACATTTTATATAATGCCAATGTTTAATATTATTTCAATGACTAATTATTAATCTGCTTTTTATTTTTATTTTTTATCAATGTTTAATATTATTATTTCAATATCTAATTATTAATCTGCTCTAAAATTTCATAAAAATAGAATATATGATCAAATTGGAAAAGAACTTTTGGATCATGCTTTTATAGGATATAATACTTGTATATTTGCATGTAAGTTTTTTCGATATTTTTTAAAAAAAATGAAATGAAATGAAAAATAAAAAGAATTTTTGATATATTACTTATATCTCTATTATAAATAATAAAATAATAATAATAGATGGTCAAACGGGAGCTGGAAAAAGGTAAGAATAAAAATCAAAGATATTAAGCAATAATCAATGTATAATATAATTTATAATGATTTTCCTTAAAATAATTTTAATTTATTTATATCAAAAAATTCAATTTAATTATTTAGTTATACTATGATGGGATATAATGAAGATAAAGGTATAATACCTCTCGCTTGTGATGATATGTTTAAACGAATAAAAGAAAATAAAGATGAAAATTTAACATATCTAGTGGAAGTTAGTTATATTGAGGTAATTAATAATTTCTTAAAAATTTTATTTTATCATTTTTAATATAATATTGTATTTAATAATATTAAATATATTATAAAAAAAAAATTTAAATAATAGATATACTGTGAAAGGGTGAGAGATTTATTAAATCCATCAAATAAAGAAAATCTTAGAGTTAGAGAACATCCTATCCTGGTATATATATAGATATTTATTTATTTATTTATTTATTATTATTAAAATAATAATTATTAAAATCTATTTTTAATTAATATGGTTAAAATGTTAAAATTTAAAAATTATTTTAGGGACCATATGTTGAAGATCTTTCTAAATTACTGGTTACTTCCAATGAAGAAATAATAAATGTAATGGATGAAGGAAATAAGGTAATAATCATATAATTTAAAGGAATAGAGATGTATTATTATATAATATATATATATAACAATTTATTAGGTTTTGTTATATGAACTATTTAAAAATATATGAAATTAATATTGTATAAAAAATTAAAATAAAATTTAAAATTTTTATTTCTTAATAAATCTTTTAAAAATAAAGTCTAGAACCGTTGCATCAACAAAAATGAATGAAGTTTCAAGTCGATCTCATGCTGTATTTACTATTAAATTAACACAAAAATATATAGATAAAGAAACAAATGTTACAACACAAAAAGAATCAAGAATTTCATTTGTAGATTTAGCTGGTAGTGAACGTATTAATAGCACAAAGAGTACAGGAGTACGACTAAAAGAAGGTGTTAATATAAATAAATCTTTAACTACGTTAGGTAAAGTCATATCTGCATTGGCTGAACAATCAGCTAGAAATGCTACAGCCTCAAGGCCTTTGTCACCATTATCCAGGCCAATGTCACCTAATTCAAGACCAACATCCCCTAATTCAAGACCTAATTCACCTATATCATCTACTGGTATAAAAAGCCCAAAATTAAAATTTAAGCGTAGTATACCTGAACTTCATATTCCTTATAGAGATTCTGTATTAACATGGTTATTAAAAGATTCTCTTGGAGGAAATAGTAAAACAGTTATTATTGCTGCTATATCCCCTGCAGATATAAATTATGAAGAATCATTGTCCACATTGAGATTTGTGGAAAGAGCAAAACATATTGTAAATACCGCCGTCATTAATGAATCAAATAATATGAAGCTTGTTGATGAATTGAAAAAGGAAGTAGAAACTCTCAAGAAGGAATTGGAATCTCTGAAACAAATTGAAGCCATTAATCAAGATTCAAAAAATGTTTCCGAATTACAAGATTTATTAATTGCAAATGAAAAACTAGTAAATGAACTAAATATGTCTTGGGAAGAAAAGTTAAAAGAAACCGAAAATATTCATAGACAGAGAGAAAGTGCTTTAGAGGAAATTGGTATAACGCTAGATAAAAAGAATGACATTTTAGGATTACGTTCTCCTCAAAAGATACCACATCTTGTTAATCTTAATGAAGATCCTTTAATGTCGGAATGTCTTTTATATCAAATTAGACCTGGAATAACCCGTGTTGGAAAATATCAATCTAATACAACCGCTGAAATCATGCTAACAGGTGTAAACGTTAAGGAAAATCATTGCTATTTTGAAAATAAAAATGGTACCGTAACACTTTATCCAAATATTGAAAATAATGCAATTACTTTAGTTAATGGACGTAAAATCTATAAACCTAAGGTAAAAAATTATTTAATTCCATTTTTTTTTTTTTTTTTTTAAAATTTTTACTTATTATAAATTAGTTCCTTTTTTTTTTTTTTTTTTTTTTTTTTTTTTTTTGAAAATAAATATATATGTATTTTTTTTTCTTTTTATTATTATTATTATTATTATTAATTGAATTTATTTATTTTTTTTTTTTTTTTACATAAATAATTATTTTTATTTTTAATTTTTATTTTTATTTTTTTTTTTTTATTTATTAAATTTTGTTTAATTTATATATAAACATATTTTTATTATTAAATTTAAATAAATAATTATATAATTTTAATACTAAACAAAATAATTATATATTCAATTATCATAATAATTATAAATAATTATTTATTACACTATAAAAGGTATTAAAATCAGGATATAGAGTAATTATTGGGGAATATCACGTATTTAGATTTATAAATCCAGAAGAAGCAAGAAAAGAACGTAAACTTCTTGAAAAATACACTTCCAATATGAATACTCCTTTAAATTCAAACGATGCCGAGGATACGATCTCTGATTATTCCACATTATCTTCTTGTGATAAAGACTGGTATTATGCTCAAAGAGAAAAATTAAATAGAGAGGGTATTTATTCTAATGCCTTAAGTAGTGCTGAAAGCTTATTAGAAGCTCAAACTAATGATGAAACAAATAGTACCACTAGTAGTAGTATATCATATAAACCATCCAAATATGATAAACGTAATTCTTATATCAATAATGTGTTAAGTAATATTATTAATAATTATAATTATATGAATAAAGATTCGGGTTCATCAGTATTATCTTCAAGTCTTAAATCGAAAGTATCCATTAGCTCCATAAATCGTCTCTCAGATAATATTTCAAATAAAAGTTATGATCATGTTGGTATATCCAATATTGTTATGCAAGAAAATAATTATAATAAAAAAAGATGTAGTGAAGATTTTACTCGTTTTACCGATCCTTCCTTTAATTTATTTAGTGAAACTCGTAATCGTAGATCGCATTCGTTAAGCTATGCCAATGGTCGTCAAAAGCCATTTAATTTTCTGAAGCTTGAATATCAAAAACATAATGTCAGTACCTCTACATTAGATACAAAAGATTATAAGGTTAATTCTCAATTCTTTAGTGGTGAAATTTCACCCACTCTTAAGAACGGTTTATTACTTAAAAATAATAAAGTTGAAAATAAAATAGAAAATAGAGTAAATAATAAAATTGAGAATAAAATTGAAGATAAAATTGAAGATAAAATTGAAGATAAAATTGAAAATAAAATTGATAATATAGTTGAAAATAAAAATAAAAATAATAATAAAGCTGTTAATAAAATTGATAATAGGAATGATAATAATAAAGCTGAAAATAAAATTGATGATAAAAGTGATAGTACATTAATTAATAGTTTTGAGTTAACTGATACGACAGAACCACAACCAAGAGATTCTGAAGAACTTTCAAAAAAATATTTTGAATTTTGGAAAACTAGAAAATTTGTTCAACTTTCTGAAGATATTTCGAATAACCAAAAAAGTATACGAAATGCTAATATTATGAGTAAAGAATTAAATATGGATATCATATATCAATTTGTTGTTACGAATGATATCTATCCATTACCAAAATCATTTTGGGAAATTTCCTTAGAGCATGATATCACTATTAATGAAATTAAAGTCGATCAGGAATATGATGATCTTATAAAAATAAAGGAAGAGAATGAAAAATATATTCATAGTTTTACTGGAGATTCTGAACACTATGCAAAGGAATATCCTTATCGTGTAATTATTAAGGTTTTCGATGGTAAAAATAATAAAATATATTATTGGTCATTAAAAGAATTTTTAAATAGGTTAGATCAAATGAAACATGTCTATGAATCTAATATATTAACCAATAAAATAACCTTTGATTCTTATGATAATATGGTGGACCCATTCAGAGAAAATTCAAAATCATCCTTTATGTTAATTGGTTACTCTAAATGTATTCTTTCCAGTCTATTATATTCCAAGTATGATATAAATTATACTTTTAGATTACCTGTAGTGGAATGGCAAACAGGTAAACGTAAAGGTTATTTGACCGTTAAATTTTTATCCATATATGATCCAGATGAAAATGAATCAATCGCTTCAGAAAGTTCAAATTGTTATTTAGAAAAGAATTCAGATATATCATCCAACTTCTTGAATGATACTGAAAATACTTTAAATAGTGATAATAAAGTCTCAAATAAAAATAAAGAGGAAGAAGAGGAAGAAGAGGAGTATGTAGATACCACAAATAATAATAAAATTAAAGAGAATACTGATAATTTGTTATTATCAAAAAATAATATTAAAATTGGAACAGAATTATATTTTGATATTGTAATTGAAAAAATTGAAGGAATATCGGAAGATGAGTTTACTCAAATTCATTGTCAATTTAATACCACAGATTTTAATAGAAAACTTTATATTCATAGAAAGAAAAAATCTAAAAATAAAACTAAAAATAATAATAGTAGTAATAATATTAAGGAAAAACAATCCCAAAGAAATGATGAGTTCATTTCTGAAAATGACAATGAATCCTTATTTTCTACAAATCTTAAAACTGGTTTTAAGAATAATGATATTCTCTTCAATTATTCCCAAACCATTCATTTACATATCACTAAAAATATATTACGTAATTTAAAACATGGATATATCAATTTTGAAATATTTGGTAGTAAACCTGATGGTATGATTTCTTCATTAATTCAAGATCTTTATACAAAAGAAAATGATCCTATGAATGAATTTAGAGCTAAGGAAGATCAAATTCTTGATACCCCATCTTCAAATGAAAATGAAAATGAAAATGAAAATGAAAATGAAAATGAAAATGAAAATAAAAATGAAAATAAAAATAAAAATAATCATTTAAAAGATCCTGATAATGATATTAAAGGTAAAAATGTTGATAAAGATGAAAATCAACTTGGTGATCTTGATCACGATCATAACAATGAAAGTATTAATATTGAGAGTACTCAAAATATTAATGAAGATAGTGAAGACGAAGAAGGTTTAACAGAAATTAAAGAATTAAATGAAAATGAAATATATACTATTCCTGAAAATGAAAGCATTGTAGCTTCACA
Source organism: Neocallimastix lanati (nom. inval.) (assembly GCA_016946835.1). NCBI lineage: Eukaryota > Fungi > Neocallimastigomycota > Neocallimastigomycetes > Neocallimastigales > Neocallimastigaceae > Neocallimastix > Neocallimastix lanati (nom. inval.). The sequence goes on along the minus strand of JACVTC010000052.1, from coordinate 254,206 downwards.
ACTATTTATAAATGAAGAACCTTCTACTTTCACTGATCTTTCTGAATCACAGTCACAATTACAATCACAATTACAATTTCAATCGCAATCTTTATCTCAATCCTTATCTCAATCCTTATCCCAATCTTTATCCCAATCTCAATCTATCCCTTCAAAAAAGGATAATAATGTTGGAGATACTTTAAAAAGATTAAAAAATAGGTTATCAACAACATTTTCTATGAATTTAGGAAACCGATCTAAACCAACACCCATGAAATCCATTAATGAAGATGAATCCGATATACCAACCATTTCTAAAAAGAATACTATCATTAGAAAAACCACAAAATCATTGAAAAAACTTTCTTCTATTTCTGATATGTTAAATAATTCCGAAAAAAGTTCAAAAAATTCAACAAGTACAGTTGTGTCATTAGATCCAATTAATAATTATCATCATAATATTATTATAATGATAAAAGTATGTGAATTATCAGCAAATGGTATCTATGAACCAGTTAATGTACAATATGTTTCAACTGATGATTTAGGAGCTTTCTTAATACATCAAGGTCTTCAAAGACGCATTGAGATAGAAATTTTACATACCTCTGGGGATTCAATACCCGTTAAATTCATAAAGTCTCTAACACTCAACAACATACGAAAAATTAGTATTAAAAATAAAAATTCTAATCATCACTATGATAATACTATAGAAACAGATCATTGTAAGTCGATGACTTTAACACCATTAGTCCAACAAACCAAAAAAGTCTTTAGTAATGGTAAACAATCCTTACTTTCAACTTATTCTTGGGATTCTTCTCTTCATGAAAGTCTCTTTTTAAATAAAGAAACTGAAAAGGATTCAAAAATATTGGTAAAAATAGAATTTGAAATTGGATTTGAAGGTCAAGAGTCACCCAGTGGTATTTCTGTTGAAGTAGTGGATTATCGATCAGAAGACGAAAGTAAAATGGATTCTTTAAATAAAAATAATTTAAAGAAAATAAATAAATCATGTAAAGTAAGTATGGATATTGCTTTCATTATTCAAAACCGACAAGAATCTCAAAATATTTTCAGTTCATTTTTTTCTAAATCGATGCTGACAAATCATTATAGTGAAATTTTTAATCTATCTTTAAATAAGGATGAAAATAGACAAAGAAATTGTCTTTTCAATCTTCCAAAGGAAGAAATTTATATTCGAGGAGAAGAAAGTCTTGGTAAATTAAAATTTGCTAATGCGGAAGATCTTATTCTCCTATCAATTAATATGATGAAAAAGAGAAGAAATATTCAAATGGCTGAATATAGTCGACAATATCTTTATTTAGATGAAATAATAAGGTTTAAAGAGGAGGGAAAAGATCATAATATTTTAAATTCCATAAAAAATACTTCTTCAAAAAGACCAAATTCTGTGATACAAAGTAATGAAAAGTTACTTACCAGTGTGATTTATCTCTGGAAGACTTGTACACTCTTTAAGAATAGAATTGTTCAACGTTGTTTCCATCTTGATCCCAAAGAAGAATCAAAAATCATGGTCAAGGAACCGATTATCTATTATTCCCCTGAATTATCTAAAATAAAAAATAATTCTCTTATCCAAAGGAAGGGACATCTTCATCATTATATATTGGATGCAGGAACTAATAAAGATCCTTGGATTAAATCCTTTGTTGTTATTCAGAGACCGTATCTATATATTTATAAACATAAAAATTGTATAGAAATTGTTGATGTGATTAATCTCTTAGATGCTAAGGTTAGTTATAATACCGAAGTAATGAAAACCATGAATAAAGAAAATATTTTTGAAGTCTATACCCCCTATCATAATATATATTTACAAGCTTCAAATAAAAAGGATATGATTCAATGGTTAAATACAATTGATCCCTTAGGTGTTGGTGCTGCCATGTCAAATGTTCATCAACAAAAGTAAGGAAAAAAAAAATTAAAATTTAAAATTTAAGATATATATTTATATATCCTTTTTTTTTTTTTTTTTTTTTTTTTATTTTCCTCTACCAATATTGATTAAACTAATTTAAGTTTTATAGTTGAAGTGAAATACAAAAGAAAATATATATATATAAATAAAAAAAAAAAAAAAAAAAAAAAAAAAAAAAAATCGCAATAATAATAAAAAATAAAACTAAAAAAATATATCAAAAAAAAAAATTTTTTTTTTAATAAAATAAAATAATAATAATTGTTAGAATAAAAAATATTAAAAAAAAATAAAAAATAAAAAAAAATAAAGCATATAAATATAAAAAATAAAAAATAAAAAATAAAAAAAAAAAAAAAAAAAGAAAAAAAAAAAAAAAAAAAGAAAAGAAATAAAATAAATAATATAAAATTATAAATAAAAATTAAATTAAAATAAAAATATATTATAATAACAAATATTATAAATAAATAATTATTATAAATAAATAAAATAAAATAAGATAAAAAATAATATAAAATAAAATAAAAAATCCACATTAATTTGTATTTTCATATAAATATATATATATATATTAAATTTTAAAGAATTTTTATTTCTATTGTACATTCAATTTTTTTATTTATTAAATATAAATATAAATATAAATTATATATATTTTTATTTTTTGAATATGTAAATTCATATTTTATATGATATTGTTATATATCAATATCAATATCAATAAAACAATTTAGATATAATAATGTATATATATATGTATATATATATTATTTATTTACAAAAAAGAGAATAAAAATAAATTATAGCAATTTTAAATAATTTAAAAGGTATAAAATTTTTTTAAATAATTTAAAAGGTATAAAATTTTTAAATAATTTAAAAGGTATATGCATAAGATATATTTTTCTATTTATGACTTCTTTTTTTTTTTTAACAAATTGATTTTGTATATAGTCATTAATATGCAGTAATTAACATATCAGCAAGATATGAACTTTTCCTACTTTCTCTTCTTTTACTTTTAGTATCTGTTCTTATTTTTTCTTCAGTGGAGGATTCAAAATCTTCATATATTATATTTTGATTCAATGGTCTCATCCATGATTCTTTCCACGATTTTGGAATGTGTTTTTCTATTTTATTTTGGTAGGGAATTTCATCATAATCTTCATTTTCGATGAAATTCTCATTTTTTAAAGGAATATTTTTTAATTGAGAAGAAGAACTTTCATTTTCAGCCTTATTTATATAATTATTGATTTGTTGCTTTTTTGATCTTCTCATAGCTCCTTTAATTGGTTCTTTTATTAAAAATATATATATATACAATTAGACATAATGATTAATATATGTATATATGAAATAGTTATAAATAATATTAATAAACTTACTTCTGTCGAAGTTATATCTTAACATTTTTTCTTTTTTTTTTTATTTTTTTATTTTTTAAAAAAATAATATATATATATTTATTTAGTTTTTTTTTTTAAATTATTTATTATACTAATTTACAACTTTTTTAATTACTTGTTATTTAATAATTATTTTTATAATTTTTTAATTAGTAATTGATGAATATAATTGAAAAAAAAAAAAAAAAAAAAAAAAAAAAAGGTATTTTTATACTTTTTTTTTTTTCCATCTTTCAATTAAATAGGTACAAAAGAATTTAAAAATTTTAAAAATTTTTCAAAATGACTTATCCACATTAAAAATTAATTAAAAAAAATTTTTTTTTTCTTTCAAAATTTTTCCATTATTAATTCTGTTTTTTTCTTTTTTGATTAAAAATAGTAATAATAATAAAATAAAAAAAATAAACTGTAATATATCTATTTAAATTAGTAAAAAATTTGGATTTAAATATCTATATTATTGATGTAATTATATAATTAAGTAATGATTTTTTATTCTTTTTATTTCTGTAATTATTAATATAATCAAATAAATTATTTATTATTATCAATTAAAATAATTTAATATTAAATAAATACTTAATATAACTTATTTGATAAGTAATATATTGGTAATTATTTAAAAAGTTATAATTTAATTGTTTAATAATAAAATTAATTTGAATATCTAATTAAAATCTACTAGAAAAATTATTAAATTATAAATTAATTAAAAAGAAATATCTAATTTTTCACATATTTAAAAAAAAAAAAAAATTTTCAAGATAAAATTTAAAATTTTTATTTATATTTAACATAATAACTATAATATTAAATATATACTATTTTTAACAGAATCTGTATTTGATTCAATAATTTGATATTTTATTCATTATAATTTCATATCTGTGGATTTTTTTTAAAAAAAAAAAAAAAAAAAAAAAAAAAAAAAAAAAAAAAAAAAAAAAAAAAAAAAAAAGTAGGATTAATAATTCTTTTTTTTTAAATCTAAAATTTTATTTTATTTAATTTAAAAATACTAAACCGCAAAACTTTATTTGTTTTTTAAATTTTAAATAATTTAAATTAATATTATTTATTATAATTTTTAAATTAATTTTAGATCATTCATTTTTTTCTTTTTATTAAAAAAAAAAGTATAAAAAGGAAAAAAAATTTTTATCTTTTTTTTTTTATTTTTATTTCATTAATATTTATATAAATTTTTTAAAAAACATCAATAATAAGAAAATAAATAAATAAACATCATTTAATAGTTTAGAATATCATATTTAATTTTTTAATTAATTAAAAAAAAAAAAAAGAAAAAATGTTAAGATATAATTTTGAAAGAAGTAAGTTTTATATTATTAATTAATGTTTTATAAATTTATCTTATTAAAATATTTAATTTATTAAAAATTATATTTATTTTGTTTTATTTGTTTTATTTGTTTTATTTATTTATTCATTTATATTTTTATTTTGTTTAAAAAAAAGAACCATTAAGAGGTGCTATGGGAAGATCAAAAAAGCAACAAATAAATAAAAATAAAAATAAAAATGAAGTTGTTAATTCTTCTTCTCAAATAAAAGATATTCCTTTAAAGAATGAAGATTTCATCAAAAATGAAGATATTAATGACGAAATTATTTACAAAAATAAAATGGAAAAAAGCAAACCTAAATCTTGGAAAGATTCATGGAAAAGACCATTAAATCAAACTATAATATTTGAAGATTTTGAATCCTCTACTACTGATAAAATAAGAACAGATACTAGAAGTAAAAGAAGAGAAAGTAGAAAAAGCTCATTTCTTGCAGATATGTTAATAACTGCCTATTAAATAATATTAAATTATATACCAATTATTTGATTTTTTAATTTTTTACCAAAAAGAAATACATAACTAACTAATTAGTTTACATCATAGTTAACTATTGAATTAAAAGATAAAAATTTATAAATATATAATTTATTTAATATTTAATATTTAAACATTCATTATAACTATTCATTAATAGTTATAATAGAACATATTGACTATTAATGTATTTCAATTTAAATGTATTATACTTTATCATAAATTATCTTCATAATTATAAAAATTAATAGTAATTTATTTTAATACTTTTAATGTTTTTGTCTACTATCTTACTTATTTTATTAAGGATTTTATTTATTAAAATTAAATTATTTTAATTAAAATTTAAAAACAATTATTAAAAAAAAATTATTAAAAATATAAAAAAAAAAAAAATTAATAAAAATTATATAAATATAAAAATACAAATATATATTGTTTTTCACTATTATATAAATTTTTTTTTTAATTATTATTGTTTATGAATATTTTTATATTAGGTTTTGTTATTATTTTTAATTTTATTTTTATTTTTATTATCACTATTAATTAAATAAAAATAATAAATAATTCATTATTTTAATATCATGAATAAATCATTTGTATCATTATTCTATTATAATTTAATTTATTTTTTTTTTAAAATTTAATTACTAATAGATTATTAATTATGAATAGAAATTCTAAAAATAATTATGTATTATTTTTTATATTTCCCTACTACAAATTACTTGATATGTAATAATATTAATAATATCTATAATTTCAAATAAGTTATGTAAATAAATAAAAGAAAAAGATTATTTAAAAATTATTAATTAAAACATTTATCTTTTATAAATAATATAATTGCATTTAATTCCTGAAAATTAGAATATTTATAAGTATATTTAAAAAAAATATTTTTAAACTTTTTTTCCATATGTCTAAAATTTTTTTTTCTTAGACTTTCCTTGTAAGTTTGATCATATTATCCCAGCCACAACAGACAACTAATATTAGACAAATTTTAAAACAGGGTTGTATCAGGATGTCCACATATAGAGCTCCCATGTTATACCATTTCGGCGTCGACACTCTCAGTTACGAATTAAAGAACCACAAAATTTGGAGATGTTGGTGACTGCCACAACCACATACACTATAACATTATTATTACGGGAGAGTTGCATTTCGACAGTGGAGTGTTGATAAAAATAAATGAATAAATAAATAAATATTAATTCATAATAATTTTTTTTAAACTTGTTTTTATTCAATATTAATAATATTTAATTTTATTTATTTATTTATTCATTTATTTATTTATTTATTTATTTATTTAATAATTTTCAATTTGGAGCATTGCCACATTTTCTAATACGCCATATTATTTCAATAAAATTGGCGAAATGCAACCTGGCCAAATGCACCACTCCCTATTATTACTCTACTTCATAACCTTTCTCCAAATTACGAAACCTCTCCTAACAAATGATGATCACATGAATATATTAACTAATTTGGATTTATAATACGCAGGAATCACCCCGCTTCAGGCATGTATACGCACAACTGAAAAGCACGATCATAAGATGTTGACTTGTTCAATTTAGGGTTAGGCTTTCAAATGGGTTATTTTTGGGTGGTAAGGTGGAATCGAACTCCGGACTATTGACCCCAGAGAATACGCGATCTTTCTAAAATAATGTAAAAAATTATTTAAAAGTTTTAAAATTTTTCAAAATGACTTATCCACAATTTTTTTTTAAAAAATTTAATTTGATTAAAAAATTAATTAAAAAAATTTTTTTTCTTTTAAAATTTTTCCATAATTAATTCTGTTTTTTTCTTTTTTGATTAAAAATATTAATAATAATAAAATAAAAAAATTAACTGTAATATATCTATTTAAATTAGTGAAAAATTTGGATTTAAATATCTATATTATTGATGTAATTATATAATTAAGTAATGATGTTTTATACTTTTTATTTTTATAATTATTAATATAATCAAATAAACTATTTTGTATTATCAATTAAAATAATTTTATATTAAATAATTATTAAATAATTACTAAATATTTCATATTCATATAACTTATTTTTAAAAAGTTATAATATTTATTTGCTTAATAAAAAAAGCGTATTAAAGTCTACTAAAACTTTTTAAATTATAAAACAGTTATGAAGAAATATCTAATTTTTGTCATATTTAATTAAAATTATTTTTAATTCAAGAAAAAAATATAAAATTTTATTTATATTTAACATAATAACCATAATATTAAATATTAAATATAAACTATTTTTAACAGAATCTGTATTTGATTCAATAATTTGATATTTTTTCCGTTATAATTTCACATCTGTTGTTTTTTTTTTTAAAAAAAAAAAAAATGAAAAGGATTAGTAATTCTTTTTTAAAATCAAAAATTTTAATTTAAAAATACTAAACCGCAAAACTTTATTTGTTTTTTAAATTTTAAATAATATAATTTAAATTAATATAATTTATAATAATTTTTAAATTAATTTTAGATCATTCATTTTAAAAGTATATAAAAGTATAAAAGTATAAAAAGGAAAAAAAAAATTTATCTTTTTTTTTTATTTTTATTTCATTAATATTTATATAAATATTTAAAAAACATCAATAATAAGAAAATAAATAAATAAACATCATTTAATAGTTTAGAATAAACCATATTTAATTTTTTTAATTAATTAAAAAAAAAGAAAAAATGTTAAGATATAATTTTGAAAGAAGTAAGTTTTATATTATTAATTAATGTTTTATATATTTATTTTTATTAAAATATTAATGAATTAAAAATTATATTTATCTTGTTTTATTTGTTTTATTTATTAACTTTTATTTTTAATTTTTATAAAAAAGAACCATTAAGAGGTGCTATGGGAAGATCAAAAAAGCAACAAATAAATAAAAATAAAAATAAAAATGAAGTTGTTAATTCTTCTTCTCAAATAAAAGATATTCCTTTAAAGAATGAAGATTTCATCAAAAATGAAGATATCCATGATGAAATTATTTACAAAAATAAGATGGAAAAAAGCAAACCTAAATCTTGGAAAGATTCATGGAAAAGACCATTAAATCAAACTATAATATTTGAAGATTTTGAATCCTCTACTACTGATAAAATAAGAACAGATACTAGAAGTAAAAGAAGAGAAAGTAGAAAAAGCTCATTTCTTGCAGATATGTTAATAACGGCCTATTAAATATATTAAATTATATACCAATTATATGATTTTTTAATTTTTTACCAAAAAGAAATACATAACTAACTAATTAGTTTACATCATAGTTAACTATTGAATTGAAAGATAAAAATTATAAATATATAATTTATTTAATATTTAATATTTAAACATTAATTATAACTATTCATTAATAGTTATAATAGAACATATTGACTATTAATGTATTTCAATTTAAATGTATTATACTTTATCATAAATTATCTTCATAATTATAAAAATTAATAGTAATTTATTTTATTACTTTTAATGTTTTTGTCTACTATCTTACTTATTTTATTAAGGATTTTATTTATTAAAATTAAATTATTTTAATTAAAATTTAAAAACAATTATTAAAAAAAAATTATTAAAAATATAAAAAAAAAAAAATTAATAAAAATTATATAAATATAAAAATACAAATATATATTGTTTTTCACTATTATATAAATTTTTTTTTTTAATTATTATTGTTTATGAATATTTTTATATTAGGTTTTGTTATTATTTTTAATTTTATTTTTATTTTTATTATCACTATTAATTAAATAAAAATAATAAATAATTCATTATTTTAATATCATGAATACACTAATTGTATCATTATTTTATTTTATTATTTTTTTTTATAATTTAATTATTAATAGATTAATAATTATGAATAGAAATTCTAAAACTAATTATGTATTATATTATTTATTATTTTCCTACTACAAATTACTTGATATAAAATAATATTAATAATATCTATAATTTCAAATTAGTTTTTTTGTAAATAAATAAAAGAAAAAGACTCTTTAAATATTATTAAAATTAAAATATTTATCTTTTACAAATAATGTAATTGCATTTAATTCCTGAAAGTTAGAATATTGATGAATATATATAAAGTAATTCTTTTTTTCCATCATTCAATTAATAATGTAAAAAAATGTTTAAAAATTAAAAAGTTTTCAAAATGACTTAACACTTTTTTTTTTTTTTTTAAAAAAAAAATTGTTTTTAAAATTAATTAAAATTATTTTTAATTAAAGAAAAAATATATAATTTTTATTTATATTGTACATAATAACCATAATAATAAATATATACTATTTTTAACAGAATCTGTATTTAATATTTTATCCATTATAAATTTTAAACTGTTGATTTAAATATAAAAAAAAAAAGTAGGATTAGTAATTCTTTTTTTAAATCAAAAATTTTAATTTAAAAATACTAAACCGCAAAACTTTATTTATTTATTTTTTAATTTTTAATTAATATAATTTAAATTAATATTATTTAATATATTAATTTTAGATCATCTATTATTATTATTTTTTTTTTATTTCAAAAAAAAAAAAAAAAGTATAAATAGTGAAAAAATTTACCTTTTTTTTTGTTATTTTTATTTCATTAATATTTATATAAATTTTTTAAAAAACATCAATAATAAGAAAATAAATAAATAAACATCATTTAATAGTTTAGAATATCATATTTAATTTTTTTAATTAATTAAAAAAAAAGAAAAAATGTTAAGATATAATTTTGAAAGAAGTAAGTTTTATATTATTAATGTTTTATAAATTTATTTTTATTAAATATTTAATTTATTAAAATTTATATTTATTTCGTTTTACTTATTTTATTTATTCATTTATATTTCAATTTTGTTAAAAAAAAGAACCATTAAGAGGTGCTATGGGAAGATCAAAAAAGCAACAAATAAATAAAAATAAAAATAAAAATGAAGTTGTTAATTCTTCTTCTCAAATAAAAGATATTCCTTTAAAGAATGAAGATTTCATCAAAAATGAAGATATTAATGATGAAATTATTTACAAAAATAAGATGGAAAAAAGCAAACCTAAATCTTGGAAAGATTCATGGAAAAGACCATTAAATCAAACTATAATATTTGAAGATTTTGAATCCTCTACTACTGATAAAATAAGAACAGATACTAGAAGTAAAAGAAGAGAAAGTAGAAAAAGCTCATTTCTTGCAGATATGTTAATAACTGCCTATTAAATATATTAAACTATATACCAATTATATGATTTTTTAATTTTTTACCAAAAAGAAATACATAACTAACTAATTAGTTTACATCATAGTTAACTATTGAATTAAAAGATAAAAACTATAAATATGTAATTTATTTAATATTTAATATTTAAATATTCATTATAACTATTCATTAATAGTTATAATAGAACATATTGATTATAAATGTATTTCAATTTAAATGTACTATACTTCATCATATATTATCTTCATAATTATAAAAATTAATAGTAATTTATTTTGTTACTTTTAATGTTTTTGTCTACTATCTTATTTATTTTATTAAGGATTTTATTTATTAAAATTAAATTATTATTTTAATTAAAATTTAAAAACAATTATTAAAAAAAATATTGAACCAAAAAAAAAAAATTAATAAAAATTATAAAAATATAAAAATACAAATATATATTGTTTTTCACTATTATATAAATTTTTTTTAATTATTATTGTTTATGAATATTTTTATATTAGGTTTTGTTATTATTTTTAATTTTAATTTTATTTTTATTATCATTAATAATTAAATAAAAATAATAAATAATTCATTATTTTAATATCATGAATAAATCATTTGTATTATTATTCTATTTTAATTAATAAGATTATTAATTATGATTAGAAATTCTAAAAATAATTATGTATTATTTTTATTATTTCCCTACTACAAATTACTTGATATGTAATAATATCTATAATTTCAAATTAGTTATGTAAATAAATAAAAGAACAAGATTATTTAAATATTATTAAAATTAAAAAATTTATCTTTTACAAATAATATAATTACATTTAATTCCTGAAAATTAGAATATTGATAAGTATATATAAAAAAAATATTTTTAAACTTTTTTTCCATCTTTCTAAAATTTTTTTTTTTTTTTAGACTTTCCTTGTAAGTCTGATCATATTATCCCAGCCACAACAGACAACTAATACCAGACAAACTTTATAGCGGGGTTGTATCAGGATGTCCACATATAGAGCTCCCATGTTATACCATTTCGGCGTCGACACTCTCAGTTACGAATTACAGAACCACAAAATTTGGAGATGGTGGATACTGCCACAACCACATACACTATAACATTATTATTACTCTACTACATAACCTTTCTCCAAATTAGGAAACCTATGATATAAAACAAATATGTGTAGCAACAGCTTTGTATATTTAATATTAATTATTAAATATTAAATTTATATCTTTTTGATAATAATTATTTTATTTTATTTTATTTCAATATGTATTATTATAATTATAATAATTATAATACTTTAATTCATATATAAATAATATAGTTTTATATATTAGAATATATAATTAATATATTATCTATTTCTTATAAATAGATTAAATTATTTATATTAGAAATAGAGGATTAGGCTGTCAAATGGGTTATCTTTGAGTAGTAAGGTGGAATCGAACTCCGGACTATTGACCCCAGAGAATACGAGATCTTTCTAAAATAATGTAAAAAATTATTTAAAAATTTTAAAATTTTTCAAAATGACTTATCCACAATTTTTTTTTTAAAAAATTTAATTTGATTAAAAAATTAATTAAAAAATTTTTTTTCCTTTTAATAAAATTTTTCCATTATTAATTCTGTTTATTTCTTTTTTTGATTAAAAATAGTAATAATAATAAAATAAAAAAATTAACTGTAATATATCTATTTAAATTAGTAAAAATTTGGATTTAAAAATCTATATTATTGATATAATTATATAATTAAGTAATGATGTTTTATACTTTTTATTTTTATAATTATTAATATAATCAAATAAACTATTTTTTAAAATCAATTAAAATAATTTAATATTAAATAATTACTAAATATTTCATATTCATATAACTTATTTTTAAAAAGTTATAATATTTATTTGCTTAATAAAAAAAACATATTAAAGTCTACTAAAACTTATTAAATTATAAAACAATTATGAAGAAATATCTAATTTTTGTCATATTTTATAAAAATTATTTTTAATTCAAGAAAAAAATATATAATTTTTATTTATATTTAAAATAATAACTATAATATTAAATATAAACTATTTTTAACAGAATCTGTATTTAATTCAATAATTTGATATTTTATTCATTATAATTTCATATCTGTGGATTTTTTTTTAAAAAAAAAAAAAAAAAAAAAAAAAAAAAAAAAAAAAAGAAAAAAAAAAGTAGATTAATACTTTTTTTTTTAAATCTAAAATTTTATTTTATTTAATTTAAAAATACTAAACCGCAAAACTTTATTTGTTTTTTAAATTTTAAATAATATAATTTAAATTAATATAATTTATAATAATTTTTAAATTAATTTTAGATCATTCATTTTTTTCTTTTTATTAAAAAAAAAAGTATAAAAAGGAAAAAAAAATTTTATCTTTTTTTTTTTTTTTTTATTTTTATTTCATTAATATTTATATAAATATTCAAAAAACATCAATAATAACAATAATAAGAAAATAAATAAATAAACATCATTTAATAGTTTAGAATATCATATTTAATTTTTTTAATTAATTAAAAAAAAAGAAAAAATGTTAAGATATAATTTTGAAAGAAGTAAGTTTTATATTATTAATTAATGTTTTATATATTTATTTTTATTAAAATATTAATGAATTAAAAATTATATTTATCTTGTTTTATTTGTTTTATTTATTAACTTTTATTTTTAATTTTTATAAAAAAGAACCTTTAAGAGGTGCTATGGGAAGATCAAAAAAGCAACAAATAAATAAAAATAAAAATAAAAATGAAGTTGCTAATTCTTCTTCTCAAATAAATAATATTCCTTTAAAGAATGAAGATTTCATCAAAAATGAAGATATCCATGATGAAATTATTAACAAAAATAAAATGGAAAAAAGCAAACCTAAATCTTGGAAAGATTCATGGAAAAGACCATTAAATCAAACTATAATATTTGAAGATTTTGAATCCTCTACTACTGATAAAATAAGAACAGATACTAGAAGTAAAAGAAGAGAAAGTAGAAAAAGCTCATTTCTTGCAGATATGTTAATAACGGCATATTAAATATATTAAATTATATACCAATTATATGATTTTTTAATTTTTTACCAAAAAGAAATACATATTTAATTAATTAGTTACATCATAGTTAACTTTTGAAATAAAAAATAAAAATTATAAATATATAATTTATTTAATATTTAATATTTAAACATTCATTATAACTATTCATTAATAGTTATAATAGAACATATTGACTATTAATGTATTTCAATTTAAATGTATTATACTTTATCATAAATTATCTTCATAATTATAAAAATTAATAGTAATTTATTTTGTTACTTTTAATGATTTTATCTACTATCTTACTTATTTTATTAAAGATTTTATATATTGAAATAAAATTATTATTTTATTAAAATTTAAAAACAATTATTTTAAAAAAATATTAAACAAATAAAAAAAAAAAAAAATTAATAAAAATTATATAAAAATATAAATATACATTTTTTTTCGTTATTATATAAAAAAATTTTTTTCTATCATTACTATTTGTAAATATTTATATATTAGGTTTTGTTGTTATTTTTAATTTTAATTTTAATTTTATTATCATTATTAATTAAATAAAAATAAAAATAAAAATTATAATTCATTATTTTAATATCTTGAATAAGCCAATTATAACATTATTTTATTTAGTTTTATTTTGTTTTTTATATTAAAATATTAATAAAATATTTTATTTATTATGATTAGAAATTTTAAAAATAATTATGTATTATTTTAATTATTTCCCTACTACAAATTACTTGATATATAATTATATTAATAATATCTATAATTTCAAATTAGTTATTATGTAAATAAATAAAAGAAAAAGATTATTTAAATATTATTAAAATTAAAACATTTATCTTTTACAAATAATATAATTACATTTAATTCCTGAAAATTAGGATATTGATAAGTATATATAAAAAAAATATTTTTAAACTTTTTTTCCATCTGTCTAAAATTTTTTTTCTTAGACTTTCCCTTGTAGGTCTGATCATATTATCCCAGTCACAACAGACAACTAATATTAGACAAACTTTATAGCGGGATTGTATCAAGACGTCCACATATAGTGCTCCCATGTTATACCATTTCGGCGTCGACACTCTCAGTTACGAATTACAGAACCACAAAATTTGGAGACGTTGGATACTGCCACAACCACATACACTATAACATTAATATTACGGGAGAGTTGCATTTCGACAGTGGAGTATTGATAAAAATAAATGAATAAATAAATAAATATTAATTCATAATAATTTTTTTTAAACTTGTTTTTATTCTATATTAATAATATTTAATTTTATTTATTTATTTATTTAATAATTTTCAATTTGGAGAATTGCCACATTTTCTAATACGCCACATTCTTTCAATAAACTTGGCGAAACGCAACCTGGCCAAATGCACCACTCCCTATTATTACTCTACTACATAACCTTTCTCCAAATTAGGAAACCTCTCCTAACAAGTGATGATCACATGAATATATTAACTAATTTGGATTTATAATACGCAGGAATCACCCTGCTTCAGGCATGTATACGCACAACTGAAAAGCAAGATCATAGTGTAGAAGATGACTTGTTCGATTTAGGGTTAGGCTTTCAAATGGGTTATTTTTGGGTGGTAAGGTGGAATCGAACTCCGGACTATTGACCCCAGAGAATACGAGATCTTTCTAAAATAATGTAAAAAATTATTTAAAAATTTTAAAATTTTTCAAAATGACTTATCCACAATTTTTTTTTTAAAAAAAATAATTTGATTAAAAAATTAATTAAAAAAAATTTTTTTTTTCTTTCAAAATTTTTCCATTATTAATTCTGTTTATTTCTTTTTTGATTAAAAATAGTAATAATAATAAAATAAAAAAATAAACTGTAATATATCTATTTAAATTAGTAAAAAATTTGGATTTAAATATCTATATTATTGATATAATTATATAATTAAGTAATGATGTTTTATACTTTTTATTTTTATAATTATTAATATAATCAAATAAACTATTTTTTATAATCAATTAAAATAATTTAATATTAAATAATTACTAAATATTTCATATTCAAATGACTTATTTTTAAAAAGTTATATTATTTATTTGTTTAATAAAAAAAACATATTAAAGTCTACTAAAACTTTTTAAATTATAAAACAATTATGAAGAAATATCTAATTTTTGTCATATTTAATAAAAATTATTTTTAATTCAAGAAAAAAATATATAATTTTTATTTATATTTAAAATAATAACTATAATAATAAATATAAACTATTTTTAACAGAATCTGTATTTGATTCAATAATTTGATATTTTATTTATTATAATTTCATATCTGTGGATTTTTTTTAAAAAAAAAAAAAAAAAAAAAAAAAAAAAAAAAAAAAAAAGTAGGATTAATAATTCTTTTTTTTTTAATCTAAAATTTAATTTTATTTAATTTAAAAATACTAAACCGCAAAACTTTATTTGTTTTTTAAATTTTAAATAATTTAAATTAATATAATTTATAATAATTTTTAAATTAATTTTAGATCATTCTTTTTTTTCTTTTTATTAAAAAAAAGTATAAAAAGGAAAAAAAAATTTTATCTTTTTTTTTTTTTTTTTTTTTTTTATTTCATTAATATTTATATAAATATTCAAAAAACATCAATAATAACAATAATAAGAAAATAAATAAATAAACATCATTTAATAGTATAGAAAATATCATATTTAATTTTTTAATTAATTAAAAAAAAAAAAGAAAAAATGTTAAGATATAATTTTGAAAGAAGTAAGTTTTATATTATTAATTAATGTTTTATATATTTATTTTTATTAAAATATTTAATTTATTAAATATTATATTTATTTTGTTTTTATTTGTTTTATTTATTCATTTATATTTTTATTTTGTTAAAAAAAAAGAACCTTTAAGAGGTGCTATGGGAAGATCAAAAAAGCAACAAATAAATAAAAATAAAAATAAAAATGAAGTTGTTAATTCTTCTTCTCAAATAAAAGATATTCCTTTAAAGAATGAAGATTTCATCAAAAATGAAGATATTCATAATGAAATTATTTACAAAAATAAGATGGAAAAAAGCAAACCTAAATCTTGGAAAGATTCATGGAAAAGACCATTAAATCAAACTATAATATTTGAAGATTTTGAATCCTCTACTACTGATAAAATAAGAACAGATACTAGAAGTAAAAGAAGAGAAAGTAGAAAAAGCTCATTTCTTGCAGATATGTTAATAACTGCCTATTAAATATATTAAATTATATACCAATTATATGATTTTTTAATTTTTTACCAAAAAGAAATACATATTTAATTAATTAGTTACATCATAGTTAACTTTTGAAATAAAAAATAAAAATTATAAATATATAATTTATTTAATATTTAATATTTAAACATTCATTATAACTTTTCATTAATAGTTATAATAGAACATATTGACTATTAATGTATTTCAATTTAAATGTATTATACTTTATCATAAAATATCTTCATAATTATAAAAATTAATAGTAATTTATTTTGTTACTTTTAATGTTTTTGTCTACTATCTTACTTATTTTATTAAGGATTTTATATATTGAAATAAGATTATTATTTTATTAAAATTTAAAAACAATTATTTTAAAAAAATATTAAACAAAATAAAAAAAAATTAATAAAAATTATATAAAAATACAAATTTCTATATTTTTTCACTATTATATAAAATTTTTTTTAATTATTATTGTTTATGAATATTTTTATATTAGGTTTTGTTGTTATTTTTAATTTTATTTTTATTTTTATTATCACTATTAATTAAATAAAAATAATAAATAATTCATTATTTTAATATCATGAATAAACCAATTGTATCATTATTTTATTTTATTATTTTTTTTTAAAATTTAATTATTAATAGATTAATAATTATGAATAGAAGAAGAAACATCAAAATTTATTAAACTTTGTTATGAATATCCTGATCTTTCATATGGTTTCTATTGGCTATTGAGAGCACGAAGCGGATATAGATTAGATGCTAGAATTGCTAAAGCTGCAAAAATTGTAGATCAAATGTGTCCTAATTATTGTCCCTGTTGTAAAAGTAATAAACAATGAATAAGTCATTGGTTAATTGATTGTACATTTTTCAATAATATTCGTAGTAAAGTTAATGATAAAATTTTATTTTTATATAATGCTTTTTAACGTGGCAACCTAACAAATGATATTGTTAATAGTAATAATGATAATAGTAATATTAATAATTATAATAGTAATAATAGTAATAGTAATAATAGTTATAGTAATATTAGTAATAGTATTTTTAGTAATGTTAGTAATAGTATTGAAAATAATGTGTATATTGATTCTAGTGTGTGTGAAAAAGTGTTTAATTTCCTTCTTGGAGGTCGAAGTATTAATAACAGTACAAGGGAATGGGAGGATCTATTTAAGTGCCAGATGAAATCAGGTGCTTATTCTGATACTCCGTTCTTAGTGGTTACTGCGGCACTTCTCCAATCGATTATACCTATTGCTATTGGCCAGCAATGGTCTTTGTTCAATAGGTTCAAATCGAATCGTACTACTACTACCAAGAGCGTCAATGCTGAAGAAACAGTAAGACAGGCCAGCAGGGTTAGCGCAACCAATGAAGATCATAATTTTGTATCTTAAAATTATGATTAACATTGCGAAGTCAAAATTAATTATTATACTTCAGTATAATAATGCCCTTGTGAAGTCTTACAAATATTAATTAAATGAAACTAGAATATATTATACCATTATTTTATTTTATTTTGTGTTTTAATTTTTTGTTTATTTTTTTATCTTTTTTTTTTTTTATTATTTTATTACATGTATTTTATCAAATATTTAATTAATAAAGATGAAACAAGTTTGCTGCCGTTAAAAAAAAAAAAAAAAAAAAAAAAAAAATTATGAATAGAAATTCTAAAACTAATTATGTATTATTTTTATTATTTTCCTACTACAAATTACTTGATATAAAATAATATTAATAATATCTATAATTTCAAATTAGTTATTTTGTAAATAAATAAAAGAAAAAGACTCTTTAAATATTATTAAAATTAAAATATTTATCTTTTACAAATAATGTAATTGCATTTAATTCCTGAAAATTAGAATATTGATGAATATATATATATATATATATATATATAAAGTATTTCTTTTTTTCCATCATTCAATTAATAATGTAAAAAAATGTTTAAAAATTAAAAATTTTTCAAAATGACTTAACACTTTTTTTTTTTTTTTTAAAAAAAAAAATTGTTTTTAAAATTAATTAAAATTATTTTTAATTCAAGAAAAAATATATAATTTTTATTTATATTGTACATAATAACCATAATAATAAATATATACTATTTTTAACAGAATCTGTATTTAATATTTTATCCATTATAAATTCTAAACTGTTGATTTGAATAAAAAAAAAAAAAAGTAGGATTAGTTATTCTTTTTTTTAAATCAAAAATTTTAATTTAAAAATACTAAACCGCAAAACTTTATTTATTTATTTTTTAATTTTTAATTAATATAATTTAAATTAATATTATTTAATATATTAATTTTAGATCATCTTTTATTTTTTTTTTTTTATTTCAAAAAAAAAAAAAAAAGTATAAATAGTGAAAAAAATTTACCTTTGTTTTTGTTATTTTTATTTCATTAATATTTATATAAATTTTTTAAAAAACATCAATAATAAGAAAATAAATAAATAAACACCATTTAATAGTTTAGAATATCATATTTAATTTTTTTAATTAATTAAAAAAAAAGAAAAAATGTTAAGATATAATTTTGAAAGAAGTAAGTTTTATATTATTAATAAATGTTTTATAAATTTATTTTTATTAAATATTTAATTTATTAAAATTTATATTTATTTTGTTTTACTTATTTTATTTATTCATTTATATTTTTATTTTGTTAAAAAAAAGAACCTTTAAGAGGTGCTATGGGAAGATCAAAAAAGCAACAAATAAATAAAAATAAAAATAAAAATGAAGTTGTTAATTCTTCTTCTCAAATAAAAGATATTCCTTTAAAGAATGAAGATTTCATCAAAAATGAAGATATTAATGATGAAATTATTTACAATAATAAGATGGAAAAAAGCAAACCTAAATCTTGGAAAGATTCATGGAAAAGACCATTAAATCAAACTATAATATTTGAAGATTTTGAATCCTCTACTACTGATAAAATAAGAACAGATACTAGAAGTAAAAGAAGAGAAAGTAGAAAAAGCTCATTTCTTGCAGATATGTTAATAACTGCCTATTAAATATATTAAATTATATACCAATTATATGATTTTTTAATTTTTTACCAAAAAGAAATACATATTTAATTAATTAGTTACATCATAGTTAACTTTTGAATTAAAAAATAAAAATTATAAATATATAATTTATTTAATATTTAATATTTAAACATTCATTATAACTATTCATTAATAGTTATAATAGAACATATTGACTATTATTGTATTTCAATTTAAATGTATTATACTTTATCATAAATTATCTTCATAATTATAAAAATTAATAGTAATTTATTTTGTTACTTTCAATGATTTTGTCTACTATCTTACTTATTTTATTAAGAATTTTATATATTGAAATAAAATTATTATTTTATTAAAATTTGAAAACAATTATTTTAAAAAAATATTAAACAAATAAAAAAAAAAAAATTAATAAAAATTATATAAAAATATAAATATACTTTTTTTTCGTTATTATATAAAAAAATTTTTTTTCTATCATTACTATTTGTAAATATTTATATATTAGGTTTTGTTGTTATTTTTAATTTTATTTTTATTTTTATTATCATTATTAATTAAATAAAAATAATAAATAATTCATTATTTTAATATCATGAATAAATCATTTGTATTATTATTCTATTTTAATTTAATTTATTTTTTTTTTTAAAATTTAATTACTAATAGATTATTAATTATGAATAGAAATTCTAAAAATAATTATGTATTATTTTTATTATTTCCCTACTACAAATTACTTGATATGTAATAATATTAATAATATCTATAATTTCAAATTAGTTATGTAAATAAATAAAAGAAAAAGATTATTTAAAAATTATTAATTAAAACATTTATTTTTATAAATAATATAATTACATTTAATTCCTGAAAATTAGAATATTTATAAGTATATATAAAAAAAATATTTTTAAACTTTTTTTCCATATGTCTAAAATTTTTTTTTTCTTAGACTTTCCTTGTAAGTTTGATCATATTATCCCAGCCACAACAGACAACTAATATTAGACAAATTTTAAAGCAGGATTGTATCAGGATGTCCACATATAGTGCTCCCATGTTATACCATTTCGGCGTCGACACTCTCAGCGACGAATTGCAGAACCACAAAATTTGGATATGTTGGATACTGCCACAATCACATACACTATAACATTATTATTACTCAACTACATAACCTTTCTCCAAATTAGGAAACATATGATATAAAACAAATATGTGTAGCAATAGCTTTGTATATTTAATATTAATAATTAAATATTAAATTTATATCTTTTTGATAATAATTATTTTATTTTATTTTATTTCAATATGTATTATTATAATTATAATAATTATAATACTTTAATTCATATATAAATAATATAGTTTTATATATTAGAATATATAATTAATATATTATCTATTTCTTATAAATAGATTAATTTATTTATATTAGAAATAGAGGATTAGGCTGTCAAATGGGTTATCTTTGAGTGGTAAGGTGGAATCGAACTCCGGACTATTGACCCCAGAGTATACACGATCTTTCTAAAATAATGTAAAAAATTATTTAAAAATTTTAAAATTTTTCAAAATGAGTTATCTACAATTTTTTTTTTAAAAAATTTAATTTGATTAAAAATTAATTAAAAAAATTTTTTTTCCTTTTAAAATTTTTCCATTATTAATTCTGTTTATTTCTTTTTTGATTAAAAATAGTAATAATAATAAAATAAAAAAAATAACTATAATATATCTATTTAAATTAGTAAAAATTTGGATTTAAATATCTATATTATTGATGTAATTATATAATTAAGTAATGATGTTTTATTCTTTTGATTTTTATAATTATTAATATAATCAAATAAACTATTTTTTAAAATCAATTAAAATAATTTAATATTAAATAATTATTAAATAATTACTAAATATTTCATATTCATATAACTTATTTTTAAAATGTTATAGTATTTATTTGCTTAATAAAAAAAACATATTAAAGTTTACTAAAACTTTTTAAATTATAAAACAATTATGAAGAAATATCTAATTTTTGTCATATTTAATAAAAATTATTTTTAATTCAAGAAAAAAATATAAAATTTTATTTATATTTAACATAATAACCATAATATTAAATATTAAATATATACTATTTTTAACAGAATCTGCATTTGATTCAATAATTTGATATTTTTTCCATTATAATTTCATTTCTGTTGTTTTTTTTTTAAAAAAAAAAAAAAGTAGGATTAATAATTCTTTTTTAAAATCAAAAATTTTAATTTAAAAATACTAAACCTCAAAACTTTATTTGTTTTTTAAATTTTAAATAATATAATTTAAATTAATATAATTTATAATAATTTTTAAATTAATTTTAGATCATTCATTTTAAAAGTATATAAAAGTATAAAAGTATAAAAAGGAAAAAAAAATTTTATCTTTTTTTTTTTTTTTTACTTCATTAATATTTATATAAATATTTAAAAAACATCAATAATAACAATAATAAGAAAATAAATAAATAAACAACATTTAATAGTTTAGAATATATCATATTTAATTTTTTTAATTAATTAAAAAAAAAGAAAAAATGTTAAGATATAATTTTGAAAGAAGTAAGTTTTATATTATTAATTAATGTTTTATATATTTATTTTTATTAAAATATTAATGAATTAAAAATTATATTTATTTTGTTTTACTTGTTTTATTTATTTACTTATTTTTTTAATTTTTATAAAAAAGAACCTTTAAGAGGTGCTATGGGAAGATCAAAAAAGCAACAAATAAATAAAAATAAAAATAAAAATGAAGTTGTTAATTCTTCTTCTCAAATAAAAGATATTCCATTAAAGAATGAAGATTTCATCAAAAATGAAGATATCCATAATGAAATTATTTACAAAATTAAAATGGAAAAAAGCAAACCTAAATCTTGGAAAGATTCATGGAAAAGACCATTAAATCAAACTATAATATTTGAAGATTTTGAATCCTCTACTACTGATAAAATAAGAACAGATACTAGAAGTAAAAGAAGAGAAAGTAGAAAAAGCTCATTTCTTGCAGATATGTTAATAAGTGCCTATTAGATATATTAAATTATATACCAATTATATGATTTTTTAATTTTTACCAAAAAGAAATACATAACTAACTAATTAGTTTACATCATAGTTAACTATTGAATTAAAAGATAAAAACTATAAATATATAATTTATTTAATATTTAATATTTAAATATTCATTATAACTATTCATTAATAATTATAATAGAACATATTGACTATTAATGTATTTCAATTTAAATGTATTATACTTTATCATAAATTATCTTCATAATTATAAAAATTAATAGTAATTTATTTTATTACTTTTAATGTTTTTGTCTACTATCTTACTTATTTTATTAAGAATTTTATATATTGAAATAAGATTTTTATTTTATTAAAATTTAAAAACAATTATTATAAAAAAATATTAAACAAAATAAAAAAAAAAGAAAATTAATACAAATTATATAAAAATATATATATACAATTTTTTTGTTACTATATAAAAATTTTTTTTTCTATCATTACTATTTGTAAATATTTTTATATCAGGTTTTGTTGTTATTTTTAATTTTATTTTTATTTTTATTATCATTATTAATTAAATAAAAATAATAATTCATTATTTTAATATCATGAATAAACAAATTGTATCATTATTTTATTTTATTTTATTATTATTTTTTTAAATATAAATATTAATAAAATGTATTATTAATTATGATTAAAGATTCCAAAAATAATTATGTATTATTTTTATTATTTTCCTACTACAAATTACTTGATATATAATAATATTAATAATACCTAATTTCAAATTAGCAATTTTGTAAATAAATAAAAGAAAAAGACTCTTTAAATATTATTAAAATTAAAACATTTATCTTTTACAAATAATATAATTGAATTTAATTCCTGAAAATTAGAATATTGATTAATATATATATATATATATATAAAGTATTTCTTTTTTTCCATCATTCAATTAATAATGTAAAAAATTGTTTAAAAATTTAAAAATTTTTGAAAATGACTTAAGTCCAATTTATTTTTTTAAAAAAAAATAATTTTATTAAAAAATTAATTAAAAAATTTTTCTTCCTTTCAAATTTTCCCATTATTAATTCTTTTTTTTTTTTTTTTTTATATAAAATTTGGATTTAAATATCTATATTATTAATATAATTACGAAATTAAATAAAAATAATTTTAATTAGTTATATGAATAACTAATTAAAATCTAATAAAAGTTATTAAATTATAAACAATTATAAAGAAATATTATTTTTATTGAAATTATTATTATAATTATTATATATAAATTTCAATATTATATTTATCATAATAACCATAATATTAAATATAAACTTCTTTTAACAGATGTTTTTTTAAAAAAAAATGGGATTAGTAGTTCTTTTTTTATATCCAAAATTTTATTTATATAATATAAGTCGCGAAATTTTATATATTTTTTAATTTTTAATTAATATAATTTGTTAGATTTTCGAACTAAAATTCCTTCAAATGTTGATTTAAAAAAAAAAAAAAATAAAAAATAAAAAAAGGTATAAATAGGGAAAATTTTACTTTTTTTATTGTTATTTTTATCTCATTAATATTTATATAAATATTTAAAAAACATCAATAATAAGAAAATAAGTAAATAAACATTACTTAATAGTTTAGAATATCATATTTAATTTTTTTAATTAATTAAAAAAAAAAAATAACAAAAGAAAAAATGTTTAGATATAATTTTGAAGGAAGTAAGTTTTTTTATTATCAATTTATGTTTTATAAACATATTTTTATTAAAGTATTTTATGTATTAACAACTATCTTGTTTTATTTGTTTTATTTATTTACTTATATTTTTTAATTTTTATAAAAAAAGAACTTTTAAAAGGTGCAATGAGAAGATCAAAAAAGCAACAAGTAAATAAAAATAAAAATAAAATTGATAATTCTTCTTCTCAAAAAAAAGATATTCATTTAAAGAAAAATTATTTCATCAAAAATGAAGATATCTATGATAAAATTGTTTACAAAAAGAAAATGGAAAAAAGGAAACCTAAATCTTGGATAGATTCATGGAAAAGACCTTTAAATTAAAATATAATATTTGAAGATTTTAAATTCTCTACTAAAAATAAAATAAGAACAGATACTAGAAGTAAAAGAAGAGAAAGTAGAAAAAGCTCATTTCTTGCAGATATGTTATTAAGAGCAGATTAAAAATATTAAATTATCTACGAATTATTTGATTTTTTAATTTTTTATGGAAAAAATACATAATTATTTAATTTACTATAGTAAAAAAAAAAGTAATAATAATCAATATATACTTTTATCATTTTTGTCTATTATCTTAATTATTTTAATAATAATATTAATTATAATAATAAAAAGTATATTATTAATATTTAAATTAGATTATACTAATTTATTATCTTCTTTTTGTTACAAAATAATAAAAATAAAATCATAACAATAATTTATATATTATTATATTACTATTAATTATCTTTTTGTATTTTATTGTATTACATTGTATTTTAGTTCTATTTAATTATTAATCTTTTTTTTTTTTTAAAAAAAAATTTAAAATATATATATTGGATTTATTATTTTTATAATAATGAATAATAGGTTTCTAATTATAAAAATCATGTATATATAATATTTGGATAATATTAAACAACTGTTAAAATCTGGAATTTATAATTACTTCAACTTTATTAATATATTATAATAAATAAATAACCTTAATTTTTATATTTTGTTATCTTTTTTTTTTTTTTATTATTATTATTATTATTATTATTATTATTATTATTATTATTATTATTATTATTATTATTATTATTATTATTATTATTATTATTATTATTATTATTATTATTATATTATTATTATTATTATTATTATTATTATTATTATTATTATTATTATTATTATTATTATTATTATTATTATTATTATTATTATTATTTTTCATAATTTGGAATAAAAATCTATTGGTTGATCAAATATTTTTAAACTTAAAGTTTTTTTAATATTACGTCCAAATTATAAATAAAATACATATATAAATATATATTAAAATAGTATTGAATAAATATATAAAAATAAAAATAAATATATTTTTAAATATAAAACAATCAATAATGTAATTAAATAATATTAAATGTTTTTAATTATTATTATTATTATTATTATTATTATTATTATTATTATTATTATTATTATTATTATTATTATTATTATTATTATTATTTATTATTTATTATTTATTATCCAATTGATTGTATTGTAGTTTTCATAATCTTTAGAAATGGTTTCAGAATAGAATGAACGGAAGTAATTATTTTTAATATTTTCTTTCATATCCAAATTAATTCCTGAATCCTTTTTATCTTTTTTCTTTGTTTTTCTTTCTCTAGTAAAAATTAATAACAAGATTAAATGTTTATTTTAATTTAAACGATTTAGTAACTTCATCAAAATAAGACATAGATTTAAAATAATATGGATAAAGACTTTCTTTGTCCTTCATCATATAAATTTTATGTCTTTCGATAAAATGAATTATAAAATGAATTCTCACCTCTTTTATGTAATTGTTTATAACTCATAAGTGAAAATGGATCACTTACATATTTTTAACTAATTTTAATAAAATTATTGACTTCACAATTTGTTTTTATTTCAGCAAAATCAAGGTTATCACATCCTTTTTTTTTCCATATATCAAGATAAAATATTTATAATTTATGAGCATTTTTTTGGAAAATAATTTATATTTTTCAATAAAATTTTGAATTTTAACTTCTTATATTAAATATTATGATTTTATTAATAAAAATATTATACATTAAATTTAATTGACAAAAGAAGAAAAAATATATGAAAAGCATTAATATTTATTATATATATATATATATATATATATTAAATCGTTTAATATTATAATGTTAACCAATTATTAATATCTAATACAAACCTGTAAAAAAAAAAAAAAAAAAAAAAAAAAAAAAAAAAAAAAAATTTTAATAATATATTGTATTAATATATAATATTAATTAAAAATAAATCTTTAATATTGAATCAATAAGAAAAGGAGAAAAAAATGAAATAATAATGATAATTGAAATATAATAAAATGAAATTGTTTTTATAATATAATTATAATATATAAAGAGTTAATATATTATATATATAACAATACTTATTAATATTTTTTTTTTTTAATTCCAAAAAATAAAATTAGAAATAATAGTAAAAAAAAAAAAAAATTAAACTATCAATAATTCTTACTAATATATATTTATATATTTGTAAGAATTAAATATTAATCATTATAAAATTTACATATTATAAAATATTAGAATAAATTGAAAATATGGCAATAGTCCTTATTTTATACTTGAATATTATAAAAAGGTCATTGATGAAGTCTAAAGATTTGCATCTATATAATAAAAAGGAAGAATATTCGAATGTTCAATGGACGAACAAAACGACTGTTCACCTTCTCCACAGCATGGACAGATTTTCTGACAATTATCAAAAACTCTACCACTTCTGATAGAAATAACAGTGTTGTATTTGAAACCAGATTTTAATATTAAAATTCAGTTTAAACTTAAATTAAATTTGGGATATTCAAGGCTGAGTTTGAATAATTTTCTTGTTTCAAGAATTACTCAAACTTAATTATTCTAAATTAAATGTTTTTACATTAATATATTGTGACTTATACATTTAAAATGTTATAATATGTTTCAATATATTTGAAGCTTACTTTTCATATATTTCACATACTATAACAATAATAAATATATAGTTTATTTAATGTCGATGAAAAATAAATAAATAAATAAATAAAAATAAAAATAAAAATAAAAATAAAAATAAAAATAAAAAAAAAAAAAAAAAAAAAAAAAAAAAAAAACAATAAAAATATTAAAATTATAAAAACATCAATACCTTTAACTATTTTTTTAATATTCAACAAAATATATATCATTACACATTATTATTTTAATTAACCTCATATGAATAATTATATTTAATTTTCTATTAATAGTATTTATTAAAACATTGGAAAAAGTCTAATTTTCTCTTTTTCATAAAATGTTATAAAAAAAAAACTAACAAAAATATTCTATATATAAATAATTTATATCTTGCATATTGTCATATACTTCTTTGGATTAAATGAATGAATGAGACAAAAAAAGTATTTAAACATTCTTTTGGTTGATGATTAAAAAAATTTGGTATTAATTAAACAATGATTATAATATTTAAGATCATAATAGTTAAATGATATTTTTTTTTTCATAATAAATAGATACTTATTTTAATAATGATTTCTTCAATTTTTTTTTAAACATGAATTCTATAAAATAAAAAGAATTTTTCTAATTATTGTTATTAAATTAATCGTCGAAAGTAATCTTTTGACCTTGTGGTTTTGGAGCAGCTGATTTTGGAGCAGCTGGTTTTCCACCAAATCTGTTACCACCACGACCTCCACGGTTACCACCTTTTCCACCTTGGTTGTTTCTTTCTGGAGCATAATCTAAACGAATGTTACGACCGTCAACTTCTGTACCAGAAAGTTCAAGAGCCTTGGTAGCAGCATCAACAGCATCAAATTCAACATAACCAAAACCCTTCTTTCTACCGGATTCCTTTTCAGTTGGAATACGAATAGAAACAATATTACCATATTCACCGAACATTTCAGATAATTTTTGTTCAGAAGTGTTCCAACTTAAGTTACCAATGAAAACAGTCTTGCTTGGAGCACTTCTTGGCTTGTTATCATAATCCTTCTTTTGTTTGTTAGATTTGTTTGGAGAATTTGCAAAATCTAATCTAACCTCACGACCATCAAGTTCCTTACCATTGTATTCTTTGACAGCCTTTTCAGCAGTAGCCTTATCAGCGAAGTCAACATAACCATAACTATTATTTTTTTATAAAATATATATAAATAATTATTTTTTCTATAATTTTATAATACTTAAAAAAATTATTATGAATATATATATACAAGTAAAGAGTAATTACCCCTTAGAACGACCAGATTCTCTATCTGTAATAATTCTAGCACCAACAACTTTACCAACAACTCCAAATTCTTCAGCTAACCAATCTTCAGTCATATTGAAAGAAAGATTACCAACAAATATAGTAGCTGGTTCTTTTGAAACTTCATTAGATTCTTCTTGAGTTTCTTCAGCTTGGGTTTCTTCAGTAGCTTCAGTAGCTTCAGTTTTTTCTTCAGAAGTTTCTTCAGTAATTTCTTCAGTAGATTCTTCAGTAGATTCTTCAGTAGATTCTTCAGTCTTTTGCTTCTTAACTTCTTGTTCTTGTTCTTCTTCTTCTAACTTTCTCTTCTTTTCTTTCTTTTCTTTCTTTTCTTTCTTTTCTTTCTTTTCTTTCTTTTCCTTCTTTTCCTTCTTCTTTTCCTTCTTATCCTTCTTATCCTTCTTTTCTTTCTTTTCCTTCTTTTCCTTCTTTTCTTTTTTACTCTTCTTTTCCTTCTTTTCCTTTTTAACTTCAACGTTTTCTACTTCCATAGTTTGGGCTTTTATTTTTAAATTAAATAATATATAGAATATTTTTATTATTAATAAGTATATAAATAATATTTTTATTTCAAATAAATATTTTTAATCATAATTTTTAATTTAATTAATATTACTTACTCTTTTTTTTTTTTAAAACAACAAATTCCAACAAAACATTTTAAAATTTGATTTTAAATAAAAAATGAATTAATATGAAAATTTTATTAATTCTATTTAATATTTCAATAATTATAATTTAAATTTAATAATTACTTCTTCGATTTTTTCTTCTTCAACAGACATCTTGATTTTAATTTAGTTTATAAAATTACTTCTAAAAAAAAAAAAATACGTTATATAACTACTATATTATCTTCTTTTTTAAATTTTAGTTAGCAAAGAATTAAATTTTTTTTTTTTTTTTTTTAAAAAAAATATATATATTAAAAAATTAATTATTGGATAATATTCAGAGACCTTGATTGGATTTTAATCTAAAATTTTAATTTTTATAATTTTGAATTTTAAAATTTAAGGATGATTTAATATTTTAAAAAATATATTTTTTTAGTATAATTTTAATTAATTATTTTATTGTTTTTTTAAATCTCTTAATAAATTTTTGCATTACAATTTGTATTAAAATTAGAGTATATGTATACATTGTTTTTTTATTTTTTTGTACATAAATGTAATACGTAAAATAAATTATTAAAATTTTAATATTTATAATTATATGGAGATTACGTTTATATATTTTAAAATTAAATAGAATCTATTTATTTTATGATATTTAAAATATTATTTTTTAACATTTACAAATATACAAATATAAAATAAATTTTAAAAATAAATTTAAAATCCATCAAATAATTTAGCAAAAAACATGGGTAATAAGAAATATATCAATATACCTTTATTTTCAAAATTTTAAGATTAAATGTTTATTGTAATCTTATTTCATTTTCTATTATTATTATTATTATTATTATTATTATTATTATTATTATTATTATTATTATTATTATTATTTTATCATAATATATTGTGGATTCAATTCAAAAATTTAAAAGATTTATCAACTTTTAATTATTCATTATCTAAACACAGCATATGGGATCAATGTGTTAATAGAACAGATATAAACACAAAGAAGTTAAATGATTTAATTGAAGTATATGAGAATGATTTATTCGTCTGTAATAATTCGAAAATATTTAATTCCATTCGCTATTTAAATTTAAAAACTTTTAAAGGATTATGTGTTAAAGAAGATTTTGATACTGCTAGAACATCATTTAAAGTAAATAAAATTAATATTAAATAAAGGAACAATGAATTAATAACTATAATAATGATAAGAAAAAAAAAATTATTAAAGAGAAATAAAAAAGAAATATTTACAATAAAATATAAAATAAAATAAAAGGAAAGAAAGAATAAGCATATTTCAACAAATTCTAATTTATATTTTTATAAAATTCAAATTTTAATTTAAAATTTTTAATATACATTTCTTATATTTGAAAATTAAAAAAGCAAATTAAAATTGATCGTAAAATCGACTATTATGTCAATAGTATTTCAATAAACAAAAATGGAAAATTATTAGCATTAATTGGTGAAGAAGGTGTGAATGTTATGATTATTCCCCAAACTATAAATCAAATTAATGTTGAAGAACTTCATGCAAAGTAAATATATGAATAATACATTCTATTATATATATTGAAATTTTGAATATATCATACAAATAATATAAATAAAATTATAAATTTTATACTTTATTTTTTTTCCCTTCTATTCATATCTTTATATATATAACTATTAATATGGGAAAATAATTATATCAATTAATACAGTATTATATCAGTGGGATCGGATATTTATTCATCGAATAGTGGAATTAAAATAATAAAGGCAGCATGGCATCCTTTAAGTAGTACAAATTCCCATATTGTAATTTTATCTTCAGATGGATGCTTAAGGTTAATATAAAATTTTATAATAAATAATTTCATTAAACATAATAGTAATTTATTATATTAATAACTTATTTTAAATAAAAATTAACAATAAATAAATAAATAAATAAATAAATAAATAAATAAATAAATAAATAAGATTATTTGATGTATCATCAGAATCAAAAGAACCAGAACAACTTTATTATATAGGGCCACAATATTACAATGAATATAAAGCATTTAGCTCATCAACATATATCCCGGGAAGATCTATTAGTGGAAATAGTGAAGAAATGGAAACAGTTTCATTTACATTTGGAAGTGGGGAAGATTGGGAAATTTTTACTACATATGTTTTAATGAAAAATGGTGATGTTTATGCTATTTGTCCATTTTTACCATCTAAAAGGTATTTTACACTATAAGTCCATCATATAATCTTTAATTACCTTATTTAATGGTTTAATTTTAATTAATATTTGAAAAAAATATATGTATATATATATTTAATAATATTACGTTAATTAAAGTACTGTAAAGAAAAGTTTATTAGAAGGTTTATCATTATCAATTGAACAAAGATGGAAAGAATCTGATCCAGATGATTTAATTATTGACCAACAATATAGATTACAAAGATGTTGGATATCCACGGTATTACAAAATTTAAAACCAGTAAAATCCAATGATATCGAAGAAGAAGATGAAGAAGTTATAATTAATGGTAATATATCAAGATTCAAGGATATTCATCCAGTTATTCAAGGACCATTCCTTCTTCAACCAGCACCAATAGAATTTGATACAGAAAATACTGATTTTGATAATATTGCTAGTAGTATAATATCATTAAAAACAGAACCTTTTAGTATTATTCTTATTGCATATACCAATGGAAAGGTTGATGTTTGTCTTAATGTTGCACCAATAGAAGCATTATGGATGAGTAATAATGATGTAATTCATTAATTTTATATATATATTTATATATATATATTTACTATTTATTATATATATATGTATATATTTTTATACTCTTTTTTTTTTTTTTTTTTTTTTTTTTCTTTTCTTTTTATAAATAATTTATAATTAATCATTACAATTTAAATTAATAATTAAACTCCATATATATATTATTATTATATTATAACTTTTATATAATTATTATTTTATATTATTTTTTAAAAATTATAGATTGTACAAGATTTTGAATTACCAATATTAGCAGTATATGAAACTATTGATTTAAACTTAAAAAATAGTTTACCAAATATTAAAACCAATGTTATAAATATTAAAGAAGATAAACGTTATCCAGATGTTTGCTATCTTTACCATCATGCTGGTGTTCATTCCCTATCATTTAATAATTGGCTTTCCTTATTTAAAGATATTAATAATAATAATAATTTAATTCAAAAATTTCAAGATATATTAAGACGTGAGATTCCATCTGAAGTTAACTTAAAAGTTGACACTTTAGTATTTGGGTAAAATTTTTAATAAAAAGTCAACGTTATAATAATAATAATAATTATTTTATATATTTTAAAAATTAATAAATTGATTTTATAAATAATAATAATAATAATAATAATATTGTTATTATTATTATTGTCTTTATTACAACATATAAATATATATAGAAATGATATCGAAAACCCAATTATTGGTTTGGCAACAACAAATGGAGTTTATATAGGTTATAATTTATTAGTATTAGGTGCTACTAATGAATTTGTTTCCATGGAATTACCGATTCGTATAAAATCAGCTCCAATACTATTTAATAATGATGGTGATAAAGATCTTTTCCCTATAATTAATTTAAATTGTCCATTAGAAATTCATTTAGGTTCTAATAAAAAGTCAGATCAAATCTATCCAAACTTTGTTAATAATAATACCTTAAAGTAAGTTACAAATCATTTTAATCATCTTATTTAATAGCATAATTTTTTTTTTTTTTTTTTTTTTTTTTTTTTTTTTTTTTTTTTTTTTTTTTTTATTTATTTTTAATTTAAATTATTTTGTAATAAATATTAAAATTTTTAATTTCTCAATAAATCATTACTATTAATTATCAAAAAATAAAAAAATAAAAAATAAAAAAAAATAAAAAAAAAATAATAATAATAATTAATAATAATAATAGATATTTAAATGAGCAAATTGCTGTTGCCAGAAAAGATTTAACTGAATTAGAAATATTTAGAAATAAAATTGAACAAAAGTAAGTATATTATCAAAAAAAAAAAAAAAAAAAAAAAAAAAAAAAAAATATATATATATATATATATATATTAATTTAATTATAATATATTTATTCATATAAATTATAATTTATTATACTTTTTTTTTAAAAAAAAAAAAAAAAAAAAAAAAAAAAAAAAAAAAACACAAAATATTAAGAGTAATGATGCAAAAGGAAGAGTTTTTCAAACAGTTAAAAGCATTAAAAGATATAAATAAACGTGTCAATGCTACCATAAAAGAAAATTCAGAAAATATTTCAAAAAGAATGAATAATATTATCGATAATCAAACTCTCTTAATGAGTAAGGCAAACATATTATTACAAATTTTATTTGATCATTGTCAACCTGAATTAACGGAAGAAGAAAAGAAATGGTTTAATGAATTAAAACATTTATCCTCTATTGTAACCAAAAAACATAAACCACATATTAAACAAGTAAATTTTTTTTTTTTTTTAAAAAAAAAAAAAAAAAAAAAAAAAAAAAAAAATTAAAAAAAATTAAAAAAAAAATACTATATATAATAAATTATTATTATTATTGAGTTTTTATTAATAATTAAAAAATTTTTTTAATATATATAAAAATATATTTAAAAAAAAAAAAATAAAAATAAAAAATTACATATATTAATAATAAAAATAATAGTTACGTCAACAATTAGACCTATTAAAAGAAGAAACTAAAGATAAAATAGAAATGATAGAACAAGCCATTGTTCTTGGTAAATCACAAAAGAAAACCGTATTTGAAGCCTTAGATCAAGAGTAAAATATCTTTTATAATATAATATCAATATCTAAATACATTGAAAAGAATTAAAAAATTTAATTAATTAATATCTATATAAATATTTAATATTTTATTACTATTATTTTTATATATATTTTATATATTTTATATATAAATATACATATATATATATAGATCAATTAATATAATGAATACTCTTAACAACTTGAATATTTTACAAAATAAATTAGAAAACTTAAGAATTAATGATCAATAAAAAAAAATAAGATAGATAAATGAATGAAAAAAAAAAAAAAAAAAAAAAAGAAAAGAAGAAAAGAAATAATAATAATAATTTTAATTTTAATATATATAATTCATTTTTACTATATTTATCTTTTTTATTTTTTTTTTTTTTTTATCTTTTTTTTTTTATTTTTTCTTTTTTTTTTTTTTAATTAAACTTAATTTATTAATTTACTACTACATTTTTAAATATTACTATATATAAATATATATCATAAATAAAAAAAAAATAATAATAATAAAAATAAAATAAAAAAATAATAAAAAATAATAAAAAAAAATAAAAATAAATTCATATATTTAATACAACAATAAAAATATAACATAAACCATAAATTAAAAATTAAAAATTAAAAAATTAAAAATTAAAATATATACACATATAAAACTATTAACTCAATAATTGTTATTCAATATATTGGATTAACCTTACTCTTTATATTTTAATTAATCATTAAACATATCTCCATTTTGAATTATTTTCTCTCTCTCTCTCTCTCTATATATATATATATATATATATATATATATTTTTTTTTTTTTATTAGATAAATCAAATAGGCTTTAAAACTCTTAAAACTTTTAGTTTATAGCAATTTTAAATGTTATTTATTTTCATGTTTTTTAATTCATTATTAATTGAACAACTCTATATAAATATAATTTATTTATTTATCTATTTATCAATCTATTTATCTATTTATTTATCTATTTATTTATCTATTTATCAATTTATTTATTATTTGTTGGTTAAATGAATTAATTATTTATTTATTTATTATTTTATTTTATTTATTTATTTTTAAATAAATAAATAAATAAAATAATACATATATATATATAAATATAATTTGCTTATTGATAATAAAAAGGTTATATATTTTAATAAATATATATTTATATTAAATTAAATTATTATTCTAATAATAATACTAAACAAAAAATAAAAGAAATATATTGTTAATATCAAAGGTTAATATCATAAAAATAGGTTGATTGAAATAAATTAAAAAAAAAAAAAAAAAAAAAAAAAAAAAAAAACTATTAAAAAAATAATGTCCATAATAAAATTAAATTAAATAAAAAGTAGCTAAAAAGTATTTAAATATCTTAAATAAAACACAAAACATATAAAATAAAAAAAAAAAAAAAAAAAAAAATATATATATATATATTTCATTCCTTAATAATTCATATATATTACTTTATATTTAGATTTTTCCCTATTTTTTTATATATAGTTAAAATTTAATTAATTTTACACACACACACACACACATATATATATATATATAATGTAAAATAAGTCTAAAAGATGAAATGAAATAAAAAAAAAAAAAAAAAAAAAATCATTATTTTTAGCTTTATTTTCAATTATGTTCTTAATTCTGCAACAATTGTAGATATTGGTTTACATAATTTAGGAACATTCATTAATACAGCAAATTTAGATTCGTATGGGGTAAAAAGAATATGATTTTCAACGGCTCTAGCCAAATTTCTTAAAATTAGTGCAGTAGTTAATGGAATACCAGTAATTTCGAAATTATCATCTAAGCTTGCTTTATTAATCAAATTTTGTTGTACTTGAGGTAATGGTTGTTGCTGGTATGAATAACTTGATTGCGGTACTAACGGTGAAGGCCGTATTGGAGTTGTATTATATGGATTACGTAATTGATTTGATTGTCTTGGATCATCATAATTTGGTTGTATTTGATTGTTTGGTTGAATTTGTAGATTTGACTGATTCATATTATTATTATTATTATTATTATTATTATTATATTGGTTATTATATTGGTTATTATATTGGTTATTATATTGGTTATTATTGTTATTGTTATTATTGAAATTATTGATATTATTGTTATATTGATTATTATATTGATTCATATTATTATAATATTGATTATTTAAATTATTACTGCTATTATTATTATTATTATTATTATGATTAATATTATTATTAAAATTATTATTATATTGGTTATTATAATGATTATTATTAATATTATTATTGATATTATTATTTAAATTATTATTGTTATTATTATTGATATTATTATTTAAATTATTATTGTTATTGTTATTATTATTATTATTATTATTGTTATTATTATTATTATTATTATTATTATTATTATTATTATTATTATTATTATTATTATTATATGAAGTACTTTGATTATTTTGATTATTTATGTTTTGATAGTGTTGAGGTAGTTGTTGAGGTTTTACTTTTGGTTTAGGCTTATCATATTGTTTTAATGGGAAATGAGTTTTTAAATGTGAAGCAAAAATTGAAACTGATTCTATTGGTTTATTATGGAATTTAATACAATTTTTCCATTGACATTTTATTTCTTTATTATCTTTTATATGATCTTGAATAATATGCTTAAATATTTCACCTTCATTAGCTGATGTGACAGTACAATCTCCCCAACAGCAATAATATGGAAAATCCATTAGTGAATTCAAATTTTCTTTTGTATCTTTTTTCTTAAGACCCTTCAAAGCAATATTATTACCATCCATATTAACAATCATTATTTGTGGGAATAAAATATTAATTTGTTCAAATACTTCTTGAGATGGGAATGGTTGATCATTGGGTCTTCTACAATATTTTTGATAATCTAATATAAATTCAGTTCTTGGATAGAAAGAATCTTTATCAAATTCATAAGAGTTAATTAACCTAAATGAAATCAGGTAAAATATATATATATAATAAATTAATATTTTTTAATTATATTAATTTACAATAAAATACCAATCATAAATTAAATTTAATTATCATTTTATAAAATAAAATAAGTTAATAAATAAATGATATATATATATATATAATTACCATTTATTAATATGATTTCGATTATTATTATTATTATTATTATTATTATTATTATTATTATTATTATTATTATTATCATTATTATTATTATTATTATTTGAATGACTTGTCATATTATGATTCAAGCCTGAACTCATAGGACTATTATTCATTAATGGTAATTGTGAAAAAGATTTTGATCCTTTCCATGATAAAAATTTTATTAGTAAGCGAACAATATTTGTTTTTGAAGAAGAAGCAATATGAACAGCCATATCATGACTTGAACCTGTATACTGATATAGTAAATCCATAATAACGGTTACTAACTCTTCATCCCATACTAATAATAATCGTAATAATTGCTGTACAACAGGGGTTTCTAATGTTAAAAAATGAACATTGCAATCTGTATAACACAAACGAGTTAATGATCTTATAGCACTAATAACTAATGTACGATCATTCTCAAATAACATTTTCTTTAAACTATTATTAATTGATAAATTTGGTTTTTTTAAAATTAAATAAAAACTTATATTCTCAAAAACATCTAACATATCTTTTTTTATTCTGAAAAATGGAGAACTTGTGGGTATTTTAAAACTTTTCTTAATTACTTCAATAATACAATCTTTAGAAGCGAAAAATCTAGCATTTATTTCTATAAATGAAAAATTACGAATTATATCAATAACATATCGTGTTCTTTCTAATTCTTGTTCTAATTCATCTGTTGTAAGATAACATGTATTATATAAAGATAATTCTTTTATTTTCTTTTCACCTGACGTTTCAAAATCAAAAATATCTGGGGTTAATTGATCATATAATATCTCATTCAACATTGGTTCATCATCATCTTCATCATTATATTCTGTTAATGTTAAATCTTCAGTTTTATCCTCAAAATCTATATCCATATCATTATTGTTTTTATAATCTTTTTCGTTTTCTATTAATAATTCTATATTGTCTATAAAATCATTTGCTTTTTGTGATAATGCTTCAATTAATCCTGGTATACTGTCTAAACAAAAATTATTATCATTAAATTTAAATGAAATCTTCAATAAAATATAAAGTGCCCAATCAATTTCATTTGGTAATTCCGATTCTAGAGCTAATAATAATCTATTTTTAATTCCTCCTACCAAATACTTATCTTTATTTAGATTTAAACATTACCATCATAATAATATTAAAAAAAAAAAAAAAAAAAAAAAAAAAAAAAAAACATATATATATATATTTGTAAATATTTTTGTTTTCTTAAACTTTATTAAAATGAAAATTTATTTATAATTACCCAGACGTTCTTCTTTTTTAGGTTTCGTTTGTATTGGCATTGGGGTTGAATGATTATTCATATGTCTCATATTTTGATTCATAGAATCATATCTCATTCTTCTATAATAATCTTTATATATATTTAAATTTTAAATTTTATATGCGGATTAAATTATTAATTGTTGTTTTTTTTATTGAAATTTTTCAAAATCATTTATATTTAATAATTATTTTATTTTATTTTAACTATTACATATCACCAGTTATATTTATAATATATTATATACCTTGGCTATTATACATTTGTTGCATATAAGGTTGTTGATTAAATGGCATTGGTAGAATTGGATTCCTTAATAAATTAGGATCCATAATTTGATTATTTATAATTTGCTTTTGAATTGGTTGTAAATTATTCATTTTCTGAAATTGTTGAATTTGATATGATTGAATTTGAGGTAAATTTGGTAAAGGTAATTTATTATTTTTTAATATTTTATTACTATTTAGATATGGTGATGAATTGTTTGATGAATGAGTTGATGTTTTTTCGCTTTTTTTAAGGGGTTGTTGTACAATGGATACATCTTTTTCACCCCAATAATTAACCTTTTCATAAGCTAATAAAAATTTAATATATACATTTTTCATAACGAAAGCACTATTTGTACATGTTGAAGGTAAATTTAAAGGTACTGAAATCTTCTTCCAAGAACGATCTGCAGTAACCTAATTAATAAATTATTTAATTTTTACTTAATTAAATTCTAATATCTTTTTTTTTTTTAAAAAAAAAAAAATATATATATATATATATATATATATATATAATTTATTATTTTATATAAAAAAATTTCTTTTATTACTTTATCAAATCCACCTTGACTAATAACATTTTTATATACAAAATGTAAATCAATTCTCTGTCCACCAAGTACAGGTTGTTTCTGCAATGCAGAACTATAATTTATACATTTACATTTTTAATTTAGTTATTATGAAATTATTTTATTATTATATCATAAAACAAATAATAAATATATTGAATAATAGATAGTTATGTTCTATTAAACTTGATAATATATCTAACTTTATATTTTATAGAAATTAATAATAATTTTCTAAAAAATTAATTAATTATCACTATTAATTCAAATTACCCTCTGTCAAGGTGAAATTGTTCAAGATCTTTCATAAAAGCATCATGTTCAGCTAATTCTCTTTCATATTCTTCACCTTTTAATGCTGCAAGTGGAAGAACAGGTTTTTTTATGTTTAATGTTATGGGCATCTAATAATTATTAATTAGAAATTTCTTTAAATTATAAGATTCCTTCCGTATAAGTAAATAAATTCAATATTACTGATATTATAATAACATTAAAAGTTTTATATTATTTTTATGCTATAATCATTAATAACTCGCCAAAAAAAAACATTCGATTATTTGTAGTTTTTAATTATATTATGTATAAATATATATATTGAAACAAAATATAAAAAAAGTAAAAAAAATAATATATTTATTAATCTTTTTTTTTTTTTCCTTCTTTTTTATTGAGCCTATTAAATTACAATTATATAATATTTATTTATTATAATAACAGAAAAAAAATATATATATATATAAAATAGGTAAAATAAAATAAAAAATAACATAATATATATCAATTAATGTAATATTCTAAAAGTGAAATTTCTTTAATAATCCATTGAACTAATTAAATTAAAAGTAAATCAAATTTTTCATTAATATTTTTTAAAATTATATAAATTATAATTAAATTTTTTTTTAAAAATTTTTTTTTTTAAATTTATTTATTATAAATATTTTATTTTTTATTTTTATCTTTTCCTTTTTGTTTTTTTGTTCATTTATTTATTTATTTATTTATTTATTTATTTATTTATTTATTTATTTATTTATTTATTTATTTATTTATCATAATATAAATTAATTTTGAAAATAATCAGTTTTCAACTAAATATATGTGGCTCATTTTTAATAAAGAACTAATTTAATTAATAATTAAAAATAATTACGCTTTATAATATGGCTTTAAATTATAAAATGTTTTATAAAATTTTGTTATGATTTAAAGTTTTTATTATTTAAATTAAAATTGAATTATTAAAAAAAAACATAAATAAATATGTAGATTACCCATTTTTCAATTCTTATATTAAAAAATATAGAATTTTATTATGTTTGAAAAAATAATATAAAATACATAATATTTGTAATAATATTGAATAAAATAAAATAAAATAAAATAAAAAAATAAAAATATAAAATAAAAATAATAAAAAAAAAAAAGAAAGGAAAATAAAGTAGAAAATAATATTATTAAAAAAATAAAAAATAAAGAAATAAAAAAAATAATTCTTCAAAAAAAAAAAAAAAATTACTATTTTTTAAATTTATTACCCTCTAATAAAATTATATTTATTATATAAATATATCAAATTAACGAAATCACATAAATAGATTTTAAATTTTAAAATATTTATAAATAAAAAATCAATGAAATTTCATTGTTTTATTGTATTAACTTTTGTTAAAATATTGAAGTAATTCTTATAATTCTTTTTTTTTTTATATATTTGAATATGTGTAATTTATAATTTAAATAAATATTATCTATATTTTTAAAAATAAATAATTATATATATAAATAATTTTATTTTATAACTTTCATTATTATTCTAACACGTTTTATTTATTTTGATATGTTTTTAAAAGTTGATCTTATTTTAACTATGTATAATTTTATTTTAAATAATAAATATTTATATTTATAATTGTTTATATAAGTAAAACGAGAATTATCCTATTTTTATTTTAAAGTAATGTGAAAATTAACTTTTTTTTACTTTATTTGGTAACAAAAAAACATAAAATACAGAAATATCATTTAATATAAATAGTAAAAAAAAAATAAATAAAATAAAAAAAAAAAAATAATAAAAAAAATAAAATAAAAAAAATAAAAAATATATATATATATATATACATATATATATATTTATATAAGGGGATAAAATAGATCAAAATAAAGACATTTAACATTATTATTATCATATATTAAACTATATAAACTTATATAAATAAATTTTGTTTTTCTTAAAACCCTATTTAAAAAGGAATTTTATTGTAAAATAAAACATTTATATTTATATTATTATCTATTAGTATTATTTAATATTGAAATGGAAATATATTATATATATATTTATTATTATTTATTATTATTATATATACTTTTTTTTTTTTAATTACTATTCAATTATTTATTATTCAATTGTTCATAATACTAAATATTTAATATTTAATATTAAATATTTATTATATAATTATTTCATTTATTATTTAATACTATTATTTAATATTTAATATTATTATTTAATATTA
This sequence comes from Neocallimastix lanati (nom. inval.), assembly GCA_016946835.1. Lineage (NCBI taxonomy): Eukaryota > Fungi > Neocallimastigomycota > Neocallimastigomycetes > Neocallimastigales > Neocallimastigaceae > Neocallimastix > Neocallimastix lanati (nom. inval.). The sequence goes on along the minus strand of JACVTC010000052.1, from coordinate 211,879 downwards.
ATATTATTATTTAATATTAATTATTATTCTATTATTCATTTACTTATTATTTATATATTTATTTCTATATTATTTATTTAATATTTAATATTGTTATTTATTTATATATATAAATTTCTATACTATCCATTTATTATTATTTATTATTTATTTATTTGATATTAATTATTTATTATATGTTATTTATTATTTATTATTCAATTATTATTTATTTATTTTATTATATTTTGATAATTAATAAAACATAATTTTTGATAATTATAATTATTTAATTTCATAACTAAGAAAGGCTTTTATAATTATATATTGAAAAAACTTATACACAATGTATACATAAATAAAAATGTATTAATATTGTTTTAATAAAAAAAATGAAATAATTTGAGTTAATATTTATTAGTGACGCACACTCATATATTCAATAAACTTTTCTATAATATCATTATATTTATTTATCTATTAACTATTCTATATCATTATAATTAATAACAATTATTATATTTTACAATTTTTATATTTCTAATCTTTATTATTATTATTATTATTATTATTACTTTTTATTACATTTTTTTTTTTTTTTTGAGGCTATTTAATTATTTGAAATCTTATTAATTAAATTTAACATATTATCTTTTTTAAATTGATCTTTCAACTTTTTTTTTTTTGATTCTATACAATGAATTAATTGATTTTAATTCAAAAAAAAAAAAAAAACATTTTATATATAATATATAATATTCATACATTAATATATTGATATTAAATATAATTTAATTAACTTTTTTTAATAATTCTATAGAATTATATATTATTATATTAGACTATATTTCTTTATATTAAAATGTTAAAACTATAATCAATTAATAGTACTATACAAATATATACAAATATACAGAATATATAAAATTTTATTTTTAATATATAATAGTTTAAGAAATAATCTATTTTTATATAAATTTATTAATAAAATAAAATATAAATCTTAATTGATATAAAAATATAATTAATATATATATAAATATATAAATATAGTTAATATATATTTAATTATAAATGAAATAAATTTCAATATAAAATTATAATATTTAAATAAAAAAAAATTTTTTTATTTTTAATTATTGTTAATATTATATAATATTTATCATCCATACCAATAATTTGTAATTATATTAATATATTATAATAAATAGAAATGAATTACTTTATTACATTATTTAGGATTATTCATATTTATTATATATACTTTTATAACTTGCAATTTTTAATAAAAAGATAAAATTCTATATAAAAAGATAAAAAGAATTTTTTAGTTTTAGATTTTTTTCAAATTTTTTTATTTACATACCTTAATTTTTATTTCGAAATTTAATAATAAAAGAACACTTTTATAATATAATAAAAGTATTAAATAAAATATTTTTTTTTTTGTAATAGTAAAATAGTATAAATTTATTTTAATAAAATACACAAAATATAAATATGGCTACTTTCGAATCTGTTAAAGCTAAATTAGAAGCTAATGATCAAGGTCATCTTCTTACCTTCTACGATAGCCTTTCTGACGATGATAAGGTTAAATTATTAAATCAATTAGATAACTTAGATGTTGAAAGAGCTAATCGTATTTTCAAGAAAGCTAACTCTGGTTCAGCTGTTCCAGAAGCTTCTCAACTTGAACCACTTCCAAAGGATTGCTTCAAATCCACTATTGGACAAAGTGAAGAACAAATTAAGGAATGGAGAGAAATTGGTTTAAAGGCTATTGCTGAAGGTACTGTTGCCGTCATTCTTATGGCTGGTGGTCAAGGTACCAGATTAGGTTCCTCTGCTCCAAAGGGTAAATTTTACAAAATATTAATAAATAAATTAATATAAATTTATAATTGTTCTGATAAGACAATTATTTTTAAAAAAAAAATAATTTAAATTTATAAATATTAAAAAAAATAGTAATAATAAATGGACAAATAAAAAAGAAAATAAAAAAATAATATAAATAATTAAAAATATATAAAAGAGAGTGTAATAAAAATAACAAATAAAATAGTAAAAAGAAAAACTATTCAATAATATAAAGATTAAAAAAAAAAGAAAATAGTAATTTTGGAAATATAGAGATTATATTGAAATAATTATTAATAACTAATATTTAAATGCGTTTTAAATAAATATAGGTTGTTACGATATTAATTTACCATCTAAGAAGTCCTTATTCCAACTTCAAGGTGAACGTATTAGACGTTTACAAGTTATAGCTGAACAATATCGTGCTCCAGAAAACACTAATGAAGTTATTATTCCATGGTACGTTATGACTTCTGGTCCAACTAGACCAGCCACTGAAGCTTTCTTCGCTAAGCATAGATACTTTGGTTTAAAGAAGGAAAATGTTATCTTCTTTGAACAAGGTAAAATAATCCTACAATAATATATAATAATATTGTATCAGTTTTAACAAAAAAAAAAATTAATAAAAAAAATTTTTTTTTAAATAGGTACTCTCCCAGCTTTCACTAATGAAGGTAAAATCTTCTTAGAAAGTAAATCTTCTGTTTCTGTTGCTCCAGATGGTAATGGTGGTATTTACGCTGCTCTTCGTAAGGAAGGTGTCTTAGATGACTTAACAAAACGTGGTATTAAGCACATTCATGCTTATTGTGTCGATAATTGTCTTTGCCGTGTCGCCGATCCAATTTTCCTTGGTTACAGTATTGCTAGTAAGGCAGATTGTGGTGTTAAGGTTATTCCAAAGACTCAACCAGAAGAACCAGTTGGTGTTGTCTGTCTTAGAAATAAGAAGTTCAATGTTGTTGAATATTCTGAAATTGATAAGGCCCTCTCTGAACAAAGAGATGAAGACGGTAAGCTTTCTTTCCGTGCTGCTAACATTGCTAACCACTACTATACTACTGAATTCTTAAAGAGTGTTGAAAGCTTCGAAAGTGAATTAGATTACCACATTGCTAAGAAGAAGATTAAGCATGTTACTATTCCAGAAGGTGAATTTGTTGCTCCAACTTCTAGCAATGGTATGAAGATGGAATTATTCGTTTTCGATGTCTTCCCATTTGTTAAGAATATGGCCGTTCTTGAAGTTGACCGTAAGGATGAATTCAGTCCTCTTAAGAATGCTCCAGGTACTGGTGTTGACTGTCCAGAAACTAGTCGTGCTGATATACTTAAACAATATGTTAGATTTGTTGAAGCCGCTGGTGGTAAGGTTGTTAAGGGTGAAACTGATACTTCTGATGTTCCAAGCTTAGAAATAAGTCCACTTGTTACTTACGCTGGTGAAGGTTTAGAAGAATTAAAGGATAAAACTATTACTACTCCATTAATTATTAACAACGATATTGATTTAAAGAGAGCTGCCGGTATTGATGTCGGTATCATTGCTCCAATTGTTAGCAAGCTTCGTGATTTATTTGCCAATTTTGGTTTTTAAGTTTGTTAAATTAGAAAAGAATATATTTTATCAATGAAAAAATTATACATTATACAAATGAAAAAAAAAAGGAATAATTGCAATATCTCTAAAATATTAATCCTTTTAATTTACAAAAAAAAAAAAAAAAATGAAACAATTATTAAGGGAAAAAAATCTAAATATTAAAAAAAAAAAAAAAGTATACTATAAATTAATAAATAAATTTTTATTTATTTAATAATAAATAGTAGTAAATAAGTATAATCATGAAAAAATATAATATAAAATATAAAAACTAAAATTTTGAAATTAAAGAAAATAAAAATATAGAAAAGATATCAAATATATAAAGAAAAGATATTATAAATTAATATTAGATTTGCTAATAGAAATAGATAATATTATTATTCTTTAAAAGATAAAATCAATTTAAATTTTAATTAAAAAAAAAAATAATATTAAACAAAATTCATAATTAATAATATACATCACTATGAGATGAAAATAGTTAACTTAGAAATATTAATATTATATAATAATATTTAACGTTTTTAATAGATAAGAAAATTTTATTATAATTTTAATATTATTTATTTTTAATTTTCTTCGAATTACTATTTTTATTATCCTCTATCCAATAGAAGAAGAAAAAATGAAAGAAGAAAATAACATATTTATTTATACAATTTAATTAATAGAAAATAAATAATATTAAAAATATTTATAAAATTGTCACATATATATTTAAAAAAAAAAAAAAAAAAAAAAAAAATTAAACATATACAATTTAATAAAATATATATATTAAATAGAGAATGGGAAAAGAGTAAATCAATCTTTTGATTGTTTTTTTCTTTTTTTAATCGTATATAATATATAATAAAAATATATAAAAAAAAAAAAAAAAAAGTTTTTTTTTTTTAATATTTTCTGTGTTTGTTTTTCATTTTCTAATTTCCAATAATTCCAATAAAAAGTTTTTTTTATTTTTTATTATTATTATTATTTTTTTTTATTTTTATTTTTATTTTTTTTTTTTTATTTATTTTTATATTTATTGAAATATAGTAAAAAGAAAAAGGAAAAGAAAAAAAAAAAAAAAAAAAAAAAAGGTATCTACAATCATATTATTTACATCAAAAATGTAAAGTGTTCAATTGATGAAAAAAAAATGGAACTCAGCTTCTCTTGTATCAATCCCTAAAAAAGGTGACCTATCAGATTGTAGTAATTATCGAGGTATTTCTCTCATTAATGTTGGACTGAAAATCATTTCAAAAATTATAACAGATAGAATATCTACTTACGCACTCTCACACAATTTCATTAGACCTGAACAATTTGGTTTTCGCAACCGTGAAGAATGCATTAGTTTATTCATTTCAGTTAGAGAAATTTGCCAAAGAAGAAAATTTCAAGGAAAATTCACCCGAGCAGGGGTGTACTCGATTTATGTATTTAAATCGCCTGCAAGGGGAATTAACTTTACTCTTATAAAGTAGATCCACAGTACTGGTGCAAAATAGTAGTAAAGTTATATTTTGTGTTAATTAATAACATTATGCGCAATGGTAATGTTATTGGTAAAATTTTTCTGGTGAACACTCACTGCGGAATATAATGGTGCATTTTTGGAACATTGTTAAATAAGTTACACCCAAGAATTAGTAATACATTTTCATTGTATTTCTATTTTCATGTAGTATTACTATTCTCATGTAAGAATCTATTGTATTCAATTGTATTTCAACTTTATATTTCATGTATCACGTTGTAAGAGATTGATTCACTCTAAATCTTGTAGTAATTTATTTAACTCTTTACTAATTTTGTGCCATTTTATTTCATCAATTCAATCTTAGTCATTAAATACTTTATGATATTCAATTTAAATAATATACTGAAAAAAGTGCTAAATCAAATTATTTTTCAATCATTCAACAAACTACTAATTATCGAAATTATTTACTCCAAAAAGATATAAAATTATTACAATTCTCATTATACTCAAGACTTTATAATAAAAATTGACTTTTTTTTATTTTTTTTTTTTAGTTATTAATTTTTAGTTTTTTATTACTATTATGGAAATCCAATTTATAAGAAATAAGAATTTCATTCTAAGAGGTTCAAGGTGCCACGGTATACCAATGGAGAATACGAAACTACTCTTTATCCGCGGACTTCGATCTTGGCCAGAAATCAAAATGAGAAGACATTTAAAGAAAACTCTGAATGAATTAAATGATAAGGTTTTATCAGTTAAACGTATTGCTAATTTTAATGATGCATTCTTTAAAATTAAAATAGTAGGTAATGAAGAAGAATTAACATCTATTACTGATTGTATTGTTAATAGTAGTCTTAGATCCACTACCTGGAATATAAATGGTCCTATTACGATTGAAGATATTAAAAAAACTATTTCATCGATGAAAAATAACAAAGCACCCAGCCCCGATGGTATTCCGATTGAATTCTACAAAGCTCTTTTTTGTAACGAAGAATTACTAGAATCACATCCTGCTGCTGGAAAGTGTCTAAAATTGATATTTAATAAAATATGGAATGGGTCATTTCCTAAAAAATGGAACTCAGCTTCTATTGTATCAATTCCTAAGAAGGGTGACCTATCAGATTGTAGTAATTATCGAGGTATTTCTCTCATTAACGTTGGACTAAAAATCATTTCAAAAATTATAACAGATAGAATATCTACTTACGCACTCTCACACAATTTCATTAGACCTGAACAATTTGGATTTCGCAACCGCGAAGAATGCATTAGTTTATTCATTTCCGTTAGAGAAATTTGTCAAAGAAGAAAATTCCAAGGAAAATTCACATATTTAGCTTTTTTAGATCTTAAAAAAGCTTATGATTCAGTTCCTATTTTTAACATTCTTACTAAATTATATCACTATGGAGTACGCGGTAAATGTTTTGATTTTCTTTGTAATTTATATACTTCATCTAAAGCACGTGCTCGATTTGCTTCAATGTTATCAAATGAATTTCCTATTAAAAGAGGTGTTCGTCAAGGTTGTCCTTTATCTCCAATCTTATTCAATTTATTCATCAATGATATACTAAATGACTGTGAAAAGTATGGTGTTAATGTTGGAAGAAAAAAGTGTTGTGGTGAACTCTTTGCTGATGATGTTGTTCTCATTGCTCCAAGTGCAAAAAATTTAGAAAAATTATTAAAAAAGGTACATAAATGGGCTAATTTAAATGAAATGACTTTTGGTATTGAAAAGTGTGCAACTATGGTTATAAAACCAATGAACTTCCAACCTCCTCCAAACTATAGTGATCCAACCTTCTATTTAGGAAAGAATGATATTCCTAAAGTTTCTAGTTATGTCTATCTTGGTATTCCTTTTTCAGATGATCTCCTACTAGAACACATTATATCTCACATGCATTTTAAAGTTAGAAAATCCCTTCTTTCATTTACACGTTTCTTTTCAAATAAACTTATTCCTATTGTATACAAGAAAAAAGTTCTTCAATCCTTTGTTATTAGTAAAGTAATTTATTATTCTCCTTTACTTGGTTCAAACAAATCTAGAACGGCTAGAATTCAAACATTAATTAATACTGGTCTATTTTGGTGTATCGGTTCCTTCTCTAAAAATGGTAAAACAAATACAGAAAACAATGACTATATTAGACATAATTCAACAATGAGTACTTATGCTTTATCTCGAGATCTAAGCATCCCTCCTATTGCTGGTATCTGCGCAGCCTTACAGATTAAATCATTTGCAAAATGGAGTAAATCAAACTGTATCATAAAGGATCTTATTAAATCTATTCCCAAAATGCCTTATTATTCCTGGACTAAAGAATCTAGAACACTATATAAAAAAATCAAAAAATATAAATGTGTAAAATATGACGATATTATAGAACGTTACTGGAAATCAGTTTCCAGATTTCAAGGTATTAAAGGTCAAAACTACGATAGTAACAAGTTCTCAAACAATAAAGCTATAATAATGCTTAGCTTAAAATATCCCCAATTCAACTTAGGATTTTCGTGGATTATACGTTTACGCTGTGGTTATAAATACAATACTACTATTGCTATTAGAATGGGTAGAGTTTCAGAAGATTGTCCAAAGTCCTGCCCATGTTGTGGTGTAGGTAATCAATCTTTTGAACATTGGATTTTTAAATGCGATGCTCTTGCATCTTTTAGATGGAATTCTTTAAATTTCATCGATGATCTCTATGTTTTATTCCTTAGGAAGATTAGAGCGTTTAATCCTCTTTCTTCCTATGACTCTATTTCTAATTTTGAAGATTATATCAATCATTATATATACTTGTTCCTTCTTGGTGGGACTTTAGTTTTAAATGAACTACATTTCGATAGTGGGGAACAGAGACATTTAAATGAACTACTTTTCAAAGGTTCATCTGAGTCACCTGTTCCAAAAATTGTGGGCTTGGCGGAATTCTTAACAAGTGCAATACCTATCATAAGTAGTTCGTTTGAGCTATTATTTGATAGGTATTGCAAAATACCAAACTTATCCAAGAGCGTCGACGTCGTACTGATAAGGCATAATGATAATACAGGATTATCATCTATTACTACGAAGGGTGATTCTCGCCCTAGTAGCTCAATAAATGATGAATTCGGGGAGAGTTTAGTGGACACCACACTATCTATTTTAAAGATGTTATTTCTAGGTTTTATTTCTTTTTTATTTGTTAGGAAGGGAAAAATTCCCGCATATTACAACTTGCCGAAATACATAGTATTTTCGAGCTTTTTTATTTTTTTATTTTTTAATTTTTTTTATTTTTAATTTCAAATGTACTTTTCACCTACATGTATTTTTTAAAATAAAATTAATAAATTTATGAAAGTGTATTCTCTTCCCTGTCTAAAAAAAAAAAAAAAAAAAATCAATTGATGAAAATCGAGTTAAAGTATTTTTCTGAATAATGAGTGGGTAAATATATATGTGACGCACAGTTGGGATTCTTTTGGATTTCTCGAATTAGGTGTGGTTTTAAATTTGACATTAGTATTTCCATTAAAAGAAAAATCGTTTCAGAAGATTGCCCTAAATGTTGCCCTTGTTGCGGTGTTAGTGTACCTAGCTTTTCTCACTGGATCTTTGCCTGTAAAGAATTGGGAAATTACAGAAATAAATCTTTACCTTTTCTAGATGATCTCTTTTTAAAGTTTGTAATGATAATTGAACAAAAATCCTTGGATGTTTCTTTAGATTCAGAAAAGAATTATGATAACAATATTTATTATTATAATATTGAGTGCACTTCTTGGTGGGCGTTCAATATATTCAAAAATTAAAATTAATGATGGGGAACAGAGACAATTAGTTGACAATATTTTTATACAAAGTTCAACTTCGTCGACTGTTCCGTATTTTGTGGGGATTGCGGAATTTCTAACGAACGTAATACCAGTAATTTGTCGATCTTTTAGTTTGATGATGAAATGGTATTCCGTTGAATCTACCGTTACCAAGAGCGTCGACGTCGAAAATGATAAGGCATAGATTTTCACTTCCCGGTGAAAGATCGGATACAAATTCTTTTGATAGTACTAATACTGAAATTATTACTCGCAATTAATGGACGTGGTGTTATCATCGATGAATGGGAAAAGTTAGAAATTATTGCTTCTAACGCACTTTTATAATTATATAATATATAATATTTTATTTCATGTATTTTATTTTTTATTTTTCATTTAAATCATGTAATTTTATTATTATTATTATTATTATTATAAATGAAATAAAATTATTCTCTAAGTCTAAAAAAAAAAAAAAAAAAAATCAAAATTAAAAATATTCATATAATATGAATAATATTGAATCAAGTACAAATTCTGATAGTAATAATGAAGTATATAATATTAATAATAATAGCAATAGAAATAATATTGTTAATATTAACAATATTATTTCTATTAGTAATAGTGTAAATAGATATAATATTCTACACCTTTATATATTCCTATAAACTATTATACAAATTAATTATTTAAATTTTATTATGTTGATTTTTATGCTAATTATATCTAATTATGAAACTAATAATGAAATTAATGTTGTTTGAATTTTAATTTCTCTTTGAAAGCCTTAATCATACAAGAAATGTCAAATTCAAAGCCTTTTTAGAAAATAATATATTAATATAATATATTTTATATATATATATTTTTTATTTAATTATAATATTTCTATTTAATATATATTTTAAATAAATTAATAAATTTTCACAATTAAAAATTTATACTAATAAAAGAAAATAGAATAAAATAAATAAAAATAAAATCTTTTAATTTTATTTTTAACTTTTATTTTCATTTATCAAATATCAGTTTCAATCTTTCTTTATTAACAAAATTATTAATACATTTAAAGCAACATATATATAAGATAAAAAATTATAATTAATAGTTAATTTTTCTAACCAATTTAGCAATTGATATTTACTTAAAAAATTGAAAAGAATATAAATTATTTTCAGTACTATATATTATTTTTTTTATATTATACATCAATTATAAAAAGTGAAAGTTAATATTAAAAAATTATAATTAATAATTGAATATACATATTTTTACCATTAAATTTTTTTAAAAAAAACTTAAATTATGCTATATACTAACCTAAAAAGAGAGGAAAAAAATTGATTATAAAAGTAGTATTAAAATATTTCATTGGATTCTACATTACAAAAGAATTGATTCAGATTGATGCTTAATCATATATTCATTTATAAATTAATATATATGATGTATATTATTCAATTTTGATTGATATATAGGATTATTATTTTTATAATTTAATATATTATATTATATTGGTTAATATATTAAATCATTATTAAAACTTTAAATGAAAGAAAAAAAAAAAAAATAGCATAATAATAAATTAATTAATAATATTTCAAAAAACGTAAATCAATATTAATAATATATTATATATTACAGAAATAAAATAAACCAGTAAATATAGAATATATATTTATATCAAAGTTATTAATTTCAATATATTATATATATAAAATATTAAATAAAAATAGTAGAAAAAAAAAATTTTTTTTTTTTTAAATCTTTACATATAAATTTTTATATAATACAAGATGTCTGAAGAAATTATTAAGATCGCTGAACAAGCTCGTCAAGCTTCTCTTGTCTTACAATCTAGTACTACTGAACAAAAGAATGCTACTATTACTAAGATTAGAGAATTCCTTGAAAAGGATAAAGAAGCTATTCTTAAGGCTAATCAACAAGATTTAGAAGTAATTAGTTTAAATAGTTATTTTTATTTTTTTCTTTTTAAATATATCTCCTTATATATATATATATATTTAGATTTTGTATAGAAATAAAAAAAAGTAATATTTAAATGGTTATATTAACTATTAAAAAATCATAAACAAAATGCATAAATATAAAAAATTTTTATATATATATTTTATTTATTCGAAAAATATGATTTGAATTGAAAACAAACCAAACCAAAACAAAATAATAATTTAACAATTTTTTTCGGCAAAATAAATATAAATTTATTAAATTTAATAGAAAGCTAAGGTTGAAGTTGATGCAGGTCGTCTTTCTGCTTCTCTTTTCAAGAGACTCGATCTTTCAAGAGGTGACAAATACCAAGCCTTATTAGAAGGTGTTACCGATGTTGTTAAGCTTCCAGACCCAACTGGTAATAATAATAATTAATAATAAAATTTTTATTTTATCTTTTTTTTTTTTTTTTTTTTTTTTTTACAAAATATTTTTATATTATATCATATATATATAAAACTTATGGAATACATTTTTATGTAAATAAATAAAAAATTAATAAATAAATTAATAAAAAAAATATTTATTTATTATTATTTATATTACTATATACAGGTAAGATTACCTTAGCTACTAAGATGGATGAAGGTCTTGAACTTTACAGAGTTACCTGCCCAGTCGGTGTTTTACTTATCATTTTCGAAGCTAGACCAGAAGTTGTTGTTCAAATTTCTTGTCTTGCTATTAAGTCTGGTAATTATTAAAATTTGTTTATTTTTTATTTATTTTTTTTATTTTTTTTTATTTTTTTTATTATTTTTTTAAATGTTTATAAGAAATTTCATTTATTAATTAATTAATAAATAAATAAGTAAATAAATATTTAATTTATATATTGATATTATTAAATTCATTTTAACAATATTTGTTATTAATATACTGTTATTTTATCATCATCTATTTCAATATTTTGTTATGTAAAAAAATAATTGCACACCTGTGTATATTTTATAAAAATAAATTGTAATAAAATCAACAATAAATATATTCAATAATTATTTTGGAAAACGTTTTTATTTATTCAATAATGAACAATAAATCAAATAAAAATAAATTCATTAAACAGGTAATGCTGTTATTCTTAAGGGTGGTAAGGAAGCCTACAACTCAAATATTGCTTTATACAAATCTTTACAAAATGCCATTAGTTCTCTTCCTCCAGAACAAGCTATTCCATTAGCTTCTGTTCAACTTGTTTCTTCTCGTGATGAAATCAATGAATTATTAGGTTTAGATCAATACATTGATTTAGTTATTCCAAGAGGTTCAAAGAAGATGGTTAGATTCATTCAAGGAAGTACCAGGTAGATAAAAAAAAATAATAAAGAAAATAATAATAGTTTAAATATATTGAATTTGTAAAAATTTATATATATATTTTTTTTATTTTTTTTTTGAATTTCAGAATTTATATATTATTTTATATTTTTTGTATTTTTTTTTATTTATTTATTTTATTATTATCGATATAAATAATATATAATTAAGTATAATTCAAAAATATGAATTTTAATTTTTTTTTTTTTTTTCATTTATATATTTTATTTTATTTTATTTTATTTTATTTTTCTTTATTTTTATTAAATTTTATTATAATAATATTAATAATAATAATAAATTTATTTCTAATAGAATCCCAGTTTTAGGACATGCTGATGGTTTATGTTCTACCTATGTTGATGAGTTCGCTGACATTCAAAAGTCTCCAAAGGTCGTTACTGATGCTAAGGTTAACTACCCAGCTGCTTGTAACGCTACTGAAACTTTACTTATTCACTCAGCTGTCTTACAAAGCCAACTTCCAGCTATTGCTAAGAGTCTTGTTGCTCAAGGTGTTCACATGAGAGCTGATGAACGTGCCTTAGCTGTCTTAAAGTCTACTGATATTGCTCCAGATATGTATCAAGCTGCTACTCCAGAAGATTTTGATACTGAATTCTTAGAATTAACTATTGCTGTTAAGGTTGTTGATTCTTTACAAGAAGCTATCGCTCACATTAACCTTCACGGTTCTCACCACACTGAAAGTATTATTACTGAAAATAAGGAAAATGCTGAAACCTTCATGGCTAAGGTTGATGCCGCCGGTGTTTACTGGAATGCCTCTACTCGTTTTGCTGATGGTTTCAGATACGGTTTTGGTGCCGAAATTGGTGTTAGTACCAACAAAACTCATGCTCGTGGTCCAGTCGGTCTTGAAGGTCTTGTCATCTACAAGTACAAGATTTACGGTAGTGGTAATGCTGTCGGTGATTATGGAGCTGGTAAGAGATCTTACATTCACTCCAAGATCCCTATTGATCAAGAATAAATATAATTATCCCTCTTTTTTTTTATTTTTTTTATTTTTTTATTTTTTTATTTTTTTATTTTTAAAAATAAAAATAAATAATTAAAAAAAAAAAAAAAAAAAAAAAAAAAAAAAAAAAAGCAATAAAAACAATAATTAATTAATAATATTTGTTATTAGTAATATTGTAACTTTTTTTTTTTTAATTTCATCTATATATTATATAAAGTATAATATAATTTTTTTTCTCATAAATATAAAAGAGAAATTAATCTAATAAAGTGAGAATAAAAAATAAAGCAAATAAAAAACAAAAGCAAAAAAAATGTAATATATTGCAATCATTAAAAAAAAAAAAAAAAAAAAAAAAAAAAAAAGTATCTTAAAAAAAAAATATTATCATAAAGCAAATAATAAAATAAAATAAAAACAATAATAATAATAATAAAAAAAAAAAAAAAAAAAAAAAAAAAAAAAGAGCAAATATGTATTGATATATTATAATTAAGTGTTTTAAATTTAAAAATTTAGTAGATTAAAAGTAGGATTCTATTATATTATTATAAGTATATAAATGATATTGAATCAAGTACAGATTCGAATAGTAGTAACGTTGTTTAAAATATAAATTTAATAATAATAACAATAAATATTCCTAATAATAGTTGTATTAGTGATAGTGAAAATAGGAATATTAATTATGAGTAATAGTGAAAAATATTGTTGTGGTGGATTTTTTGCGGATGATATTGTTTTAGTTGCTCCATCTAAACAAGCTCTTAAGAAAATTTTGAATAAAGTTCATGAATGGGCTATTAAAAATGAAATGACTTTTAGAATTAAAAAGTGTGCTACTCTTGTTGTAAAACCAATTAACTTTGTTAAACTGATAAATTATGAAGATCCATCTTTCTTTATTGGTAGTAAAAAATTACCTAAAACTGACAACTATACCTATCTTGGTATTCCTTTTGATGAATCTTTATCACTGAAACCTATACAATCCAAATTAAACAGTAATTTAAATGTCAAGTTAAATTTGTACTTTCGATTTCTTATTAATAATTCTGTTCCTCTCCCATTGAAGAAATATGTTTTAATTTCGTTTATTCTTAGTCTTGTTATATATTATGCTCCTCTCTTTGGTTCAAATAAGAGCAGATGTTCTAAAGCTCAAAAAATTATTAATAGAGGACTTTATTGGAGTTACGGATTTAAATCTCGCAATTCTTCTGTTAGTCTCTATAATATTACTTGTGAATTGAGAATACCTCCTCTTTCAGCTGTCTGTGCTATATCTCAATTACGTTGCTTTAGAAAATGGAAAAACTCATCATGTATTATTAATCATCTCACTAATAATATTTCTACTATGTCACATTATTCATGGACTAAAGAATCAAGGACTTTGGATAAGAAATTAAAATTGTAAGAAAACAAGTGAAATAAAAAAAGTTTTATTGGGAAAGAGATGTCTTCAAACCCTCAAAAGCTAAAAAAGCAATTATTTACAAGGAGGATGATTTTGGATTTATTTCAGAAATCAGAAACTTAACATTTCAATATTCTAAGTATCAGTTGGGATTCTTTTGGATTTCTCAAATTAGGTGTGGTTTTAAATTTGACATTAGTATTTCCATTAAAAGAAAAATCGTTTCAGAAGATTGCCCTAAATGTTGCCCTTGTTGTGGTGTTAGTGTACCTAGCTTTTCTCACTGGATCTTTGCCTGTAAAGAATTGGAAAATTACAGAAATAAATCTTTACCTTTTCTAGATGATCTCTTTTTGAAGTTTGCAATGATAATTGAACAAAAATCCTTGGATGTTTCTTTAGATTCAGAAAAGGATTATGATAATAATATTTATTACTATATATTGAGTGCACTTCTTGGTGGGCGTTCAATATATTCAAAAATTAAAGTTAATGATGGGGAACAAAGACAATTAGTTGACAATATTTTTAAACAAAGTTCAATTTCGTCGACTGTTCCGTATTTTGTGGAGATTGCGGAGTTTCTAACAAACGTAATACCAGTAATTTGTCGATCTTTTAGTTTGATGATGAAATGGTATTCCGTTGAATCTACCGTTACCAAGAGCGTCGACGTCGAAATGATAAGACATGGATTTTCACCTCCAGATACAGATTCGATTGATAACACTAATACTGAAATTATTACTCGCAATAATGGACGTGGTGTTATTATCGAGGAATGGGAAAAGTTAGAGGTTATTGCTTCTAACGCACTTTTATAATTTTATAATATATAATATTTTATTTCATGTATTTTATTATTTTTTTATTTCTTTAAAATCATGTAATTTTATTATTATTATAAATTAGATAAAGTTTTCTCTAAGTCTAAAAAAAAAAATAGTGAAAAATAATTATATCGTTACTTCTAATGTAGTGAATAGTTCAATTAGTGACAATCGTGTTCAACTTAAGTAATTTTCTGAATAAAGAGTGTGTAAATATATATGTGGGACGTGGTACCGATTATATAACTTCCTTCTTGGTGGAAGAGATGCAGACACTATTGATTTAAAGTAAAAAGAGGAATGTTTTATTTAGTAATTAAAACATTTCTGGTGATTATTCTGAAACACCATTCTTGGTACGATCTGCCGGCTCTCTCTTTTTTTTTTTTTTTTTTTTTTTTTTTTTTTTTTTACAGAAATTATGCCTAGAGCTCTAGTACTCGACAAGGGTATGTTTGCTATTCCGATGGTATAAGCGCAAACTAACCAGAAAATGAAGTTAAGATAAGCTAGCAGGGTCAATGCCTCTGAAAGAAGAAGATCAATAATTTCTTTCAGATCGTCAATTCAAACCCTAATCCTGAATAAGAATTCCTTTTTTTTTTAAAAAAACAAAGATCTTATAATATGGAGGAGGTGAGGTTCGTTGCATCTGAACCTTTTTCTAAATTTATTTATATACATAATTTCGAATATTACTTTTTTTATTTCATGTTAACTATTTTAAATATTATTATTGTTATGCAATAATTGAGACTATAATAAAAGAAAAAAAAAAAAATTTTTTTGTTGATAGAAGTGATGCAGAAATTATTGATTTAAATGATAAAGAGGAATGGGATGTTTTTGTTCAAGAACAAAATCACTTCGGGAGGTGTGCATATCGCAAAACGTGGCTTAAAAATTTTTTAAAAAATAAACATATAAATAAATAAAATAAATAAAGAAATAAATACAAAATATTAAATAATTTAATTTAATATTTTTAATAATTAAAAAAAAAAATAAATAAATAATTATGTTAAAAACGATTTTTTATTACTCAATAGAATAAAAGATTTGTGTTTATTATTCATTTTTTTTAATTAGAAAAATAAAATATTTATTTACTTATATATTTATTATTCAATTATTTATTATTTATTATTTTTTATTATTTATTATTCAATTATTGATTATTTATTATTATTTGTTTATTTATTATTTATTGATTAAAAAAAAATATAATGTGGCAATAAATTTATAATATTTCAAGCCATATTGAGAAATGCACAATTGAGAAATAATACACATTCTTCTAAAACACCATTCTTGGAAATCATAATATCATAAGAATATTTTCATTTACTTTGTTTTTATATTGTTTATTATATATTTTATTATTACTATTTTTTTAGTTCAAAAAATACTATTAATTATTAATTTGTTATGTTAAATAATAAAATAAATAGAAATATATGATTTCAAAAGAATAAAAAAAGTAAATATTAAATAAATATCCACTATAATGGTGTTAAATATTAAATATTAAAAATGATTAAGTTTCAAAATTATAATATAAAATCTAAAATAAATAATACATAATAAACATTTTTTTTTTAAAAAAATGTATATTTATATATATTTTACTATTATTTATTAAATATATATATTATTACTATTATTATTTAATAAAAATATGATGACAATAATGATGACTACTTTCAAGAGATCTTCATAATACTAAATAAATTAAATAGAATATATATAAATTTGATTATTTATATAAAAATAAGAATTAATGCAAAGAAAATATGAAATCTTAAAGTATTAATAATATACTCTTGTTTTACTATTAAAAAAAAAAAAAAAAAAAAATATTATTATTTATATAATATTATAACTAATTTAATAATTAACTTTTTAATTGATATTTAGATATTTATTTGTATTACAAAGGTGATAATTTAATATATATATATAATTATTGTAGTATTTATATATTTATGAAATATTTTCATCATTTATATTAAAGATAAAAATAACAAAAAAAATTAATAAGATATATATGACACATAATTTGAATATTTTAAAATTATTAAAAAAATTTTTTTTATTATTATTATTTTTTATTTTATTTTTTTTTTATTTAATATTGTTTATTATTTACATGATTATTTCTTGTTCAAAAATTTTATTATAATTAATATATATTTATTTATTAATAAATATATAGAATGAACTTTTAATTTAAATTTATTTAAAGGTATATATAATTATTCATATGAATTTTAAACTCTGTTTTCTTCATTATTATTTGTAATATTTTAACTTTTTGTTTTCATTAATAAATTAATAAACATTAGTAATGATTTTTAAATTAAGATAGATATGAAATATGAAATGATTAAATTACTTATGATTTAATGAATTTACCACCAGTCACCATGAACCTTCATGGCATTAGCAACTTTAAGGAATCCAGTAATGTTAGCTCCTTGAACAAGAGATGGAAGTGGAGAAACGGTAGCATCAGCTTTGTTGGCAGATGACTTGACATTGGCACCAAGATCTTCACGAGTGTAAGTGGCTGAATTATCAACGGATTCATTGAAGATATTAGTCATAATGTTGTTTAATTCTGAATCAACACGTTCTGGAGCCCATGTCATACGTTGTGAATTTTGTGCCATTTCAAGAGCTGAAACGGCAACACCACCTGCATTAGATGCCTTACCTGGTGAATACCAGAATTGAGCTGTTGGCTTACCAGATTTAAGTGATTCATTATAAGCAATACGAAGACTTTCCATCTTTTGAACTGCGGCATCTGTGGATCCCATATTAGATCCTTCGGCAATAATGAAACATCCAGCTTTAACTAAAGCTTCAACATCATCAGCATCATTTTCATTTTGAGTAGCACATGGAAGGGCAATATCAACCTTTGGAAGATGCTTCCATGGTCTTTCACCTGCTAACCAAGTGAAACGATCATCCTTGATTTCTTCAAGTGATCCTTTTCTAACTTTAAGTTCTGCAATAGTATCAACATCTTCCTTAGTGAATGGTTTAGAAGCATCCTTAACGATAAGAGCACCACGAGAATCAGATAAAGATAAAACAACAGCGCCGAGATCAATTAATTTCTTAGCTGCAAATTGAGCAACATTACCTGAACCGGAGACTGCACAATATTTACCCTTAATATCCTTTCCCATATAAGTAAGCATGTTTAAGACAAAGTAAATTAAACCATATCCAGTAGCTTCTGGACGAATGAAAGATCCATTAAGACCATAACGAGTATCCTTACCAGTAAGGACACCAAAGTCACGCTTTTGTTGAAGACGTTTGTAAGCACCATATAAGAAACCAATTTCACGACCACCAACACCGATATCACCAGCTGGAACATCAATATCGGCTCCAATATGACGATGAAGTTCAGTCATGAAAGCTTGACAGAATCTTCTAATTTCATTATCAGACTTATCATGTGGATCGAAGTTAGAACCACCTTTACCACCACCAATTGGAAGTCCAGTTAAAGCATTCTTGAAAATTTGTTCAAAACCTAAGAACTTAAGAATAGAAAGATTGACTGAAGGATGGAATCTTAAACCACCCTTGTATGGACCAATAGCAGAATTGAATTGAACACGATAACCACGATTAACTCTGGCATTACCCTTATCATCTTCCCAGGTAACACGGAATTGAATAACTCTTTCTGGTTCAACAATAACAGGAAGACATCTCTTAAGATCTGGATTCTTTTCGAAAATAGTAGATTCAGTTAAAGATTTGACGATTTCATCACGAGCTTGTTCGAATTCTGGTTCAAGACCATGAGTAAATTCAAATTCAGACATCTTTGTAAATTATTTTTTTTTTTTAAAATTTATTTATTTATTTATGATCGAATTTTTTTTTTTTAATTAAAATTTATTAATTTAATAAATTATTAAAAAAAAAAACTTATTTCTCTATTACTATTAATATATTATAATTTAGAATAAACAATGAAAAAATAAATTCAAAGAGAATTTTTTGTTTATTTATATATATATTTTTTTTTCATTATTCAATATTTTATTAATTATTCTATATATAATTTTTTTTCTTTTCATTCTAACAATATTAAATAAAAATTGTATCATTCATAATATATTAATTTCAATCAAATTTAATATATATATATATATAATATTTAAATTAAATATATATATTTAATAAAATATATATATAATATATTTATATTATATATTATATCCGATTTTCATTTTTAAAATTAATATATATATATATATATATATTATATTTTTTTTTTGATAGGAATATAAATTTTCTAAACTATAAATAACAGCAATAATATTATTATTATTATAATTTTTAGTTATTATATATTCATATTAATTTTGAAATGAAATTTTAATTTTTGAAAATTATATTATTTTAACAATTATTAATTAATAAGACTGGACGTCCTATTGTCCTCCTTTCTCGTTAACCTCAATCTAAAAAAAAAAAAAAATTAATTTTATTAAACTAAATTGCTAACGGAGGAATATTTGTTTATTGATCATTACTTAACATTAACTTTAACGAATTTTCATTCATTTATTCTTTCTTTTCTTTTTTTTTTTTTTTTTTATCATCAAACTTTTATTAGATTTCTTAGGAAATCTTAGTTATTTTTTATCTTTATCTTTAGCTAAAAGAAATAATTATTTGATCAATCTCTCCCTATTTTTCAAAGAATTCAATATAGAACCAAAATTTAAATAATTTTTTAATTTGAAAAATTTAACTAATTTAAAATATTGATAAT
Organism: Neocallimastix lanati (nom. inval.); assembly: GCA_016946835.1. Taxonomy (NCBI): domain Eukaryota; kingdom Fungi; phylum Neocallimastigomycota; class Neocallimastigomycetes; order Neocallimastigales; family Neocallimastigaceae; genus Neocallimastix; species Neocallimastix lanati (nom. inval.). Next base: position 191,724 of record JACVTC010000052.1, on the reverse strand, counting down.
ATTTTAATTGGATAATAATTATTTCTATTTTAAAGATAAGATAAGTTACACAATTCAAATCGATAATTAATTATGTAAAGTTTGACATATTATTTAATATAATTTTCGAAACAAAAAATATTATTATAAAAAAAACTATTTTAAAAAAGTAAAGATAAAATTGAAATAAACTATATTAACTGAAATTGAAGCAGAAGTTGTTCCGTTTATAGTGTATTTTTCTAAAGTTCAATTAGTAATAAAAATAAAAATAATAATAATAATAATAATGATAGTAACAAAATATAGTAGTAATGTAGAACAAACTTTTTTATAAAGCAAAAGATTATAAAAAAACAATATTATATTTTTACTAATATTGAATCACATTACTTTATTAAATATATGTAAATATAACATATATCAATGTTAAAATTGTATATTAAATTTTATATTAAATTTTATATTAAACGATTATAATCACTTATCGTGATTTGTGTAACGATTCTTATCTATAAAGATTATTTGAATTTCTTATCAATTATCACATTTTTATAATTATTAAAAAAAAACTAAATTAGAATCTTATCAATAAAAATTTAACAATCTTCAAATCTATCTTATAAGATAAAATAAATAAAAAAATAAAAAAATAAAAAATGATAATTAGAGAAAATTCAAAAAAAAAAAAGATAAATTAAATGAAAGAAATATTAAAGTAATATTAAGAAACTTCAATATGAGTCAAAATTATTATTGATAAATATAATCATACATTATAGGAATTAAAAGATCCTCTATAGAAAATAAATGTTAAGCATTGGCCATTTCTACTTTTAAAAACCATCAAAATTTAATATATTTACATTCAAAACTAATATTAATAAAAATAAAATCTTAAAAAAAAAAAAAAAAAAGTTTATCATTTAAGATATTACAAATATGGATATAATTAATAATAATTATAAAATGACTAAATTACTGCCAATTTTTATATTTAATTTTTCCTATCAAAAAAAAAAAAAAAAAAGATCGATAAATCTAAAATTTTTTTAATTTTAAAAAAATTAATACAATATTAAATATTAAATATGTATATAAAATATAAATATATTAAATGAATAAACTTTAAATTTATTATTTATATATTATTATTGAAGTATTCTTTTAATTTTACATTTGTTTCTGAAAAAATATAAATAAATTGAAAAAAGGATTTCTTTTTTTTAAATCTTCACTATTCTCAGTATTTAATATAATATTAATAAAAATAGAGAAATAAGTTTTTTTTAATAATTTATTAAATTAATAAATTTTAATTAAAAAAAAAAAAAAAAAAAAAAAAATTCGATCATAAATAAATTAATAAATTTTATAAAATAAATAATTTACAAAGATGTCTGAATTTGAATTTACTCATGGTCTTGAACCAGAATTCGAACAAGCTCGTGATGAAATCGTCAAATCTTTAACTGAATCTACTATTTTCGAAAAGAATCCAGATCTTAAGAGATGTCTTCCTGTTATTGTTGAACCAGAAAGAGTTATTCAATTCCGTGTAACCTGGGAAGATGATAAGGGTAATGCCAGAGTTAATCGTGGTTATCGTGTTCAATTCAATTCTGCTATTGGTCCATACAAGGGTGGTTTAAGATTCCATCCTTCAGTCAATCTTTCTATTCTTAAGTTCTTAGGTTTTGAACAAATTTTCAAGAATGCTTTAACTGGACTTCCAATTGGTGGTGGTAAAGGTGGTTCTAACTTCGATCCACATGATAAGTCTGATAATGAAATTAGAAGATTCTGTCAAGCTTTCATGACTGAACTTCATCGTCATATTGGAGCCGATATTGATGTTCCAGCTGGTGATATTGGTGTTGGTGGTCGTGAAATTGGTTTCTTATATGGTGCTTACAAACGTCTTCAACAAAAGCGTGACTTTGGTGTCCTTACTGGTAAGGATACTCGTTATGGTCTTAATGGATCTTTCATTCGTCCAGAAGCTACTGGATATGGTTTAATTTACTTTGTCTTAAACATGCTTACTTATATGGGAAAGGATATTAAGGGTAAATATTGTGCAGTCTCCGGTTCAGGTAATGTTGCTCAATTTGCAGCTAAGAAATTAATTGATCTTGGCGCTGTTGTTTTATCTTTATCTGATTCTCGTGGTGCTCTTATCGTTAAGGATGCTTCCAAACCATTCACTAAGGAAGATGTTGATACTATTGCAGAACTTAAAGTTAGAAAAGGATCACTTGAAGAAATCAAGGATGATCGTTTCACTTGGTTAGCAGGTGAAAGACCATGGAAACATCTTCCAAAGGTTGATATTGCCCTTCCATGTGCTACTCAAAACGAAAATGATGCTGATGATGTTGAAGCTTTAGTTAAAGCCGGATGTTTCATTATTGCCGAAGGATCTAATATGGGATCTACTGATGCCGCAGTTCAAAAGATGGAAAGTCTTCGTATTGCTTACAATGAATCACTTAAATCTGGTAAGCCAACAGCCCAATTCTGGTATTCACCAGGTAAGGCATCTAATGCAGGTGGTGTTGCCGTTTCAGCTCTTGAAATGGCACAAAATTCACAACGTATGACATGGGCTCCAGAACGTGTTGATTCAGAATTAAACAACATTATGACTAATATCTTCAATGAATCCGTTGATAATTCAGCCACTTACACTCGTGAAGATCTTGGTGCCAATGTCAAGTCATCTGCCAACAAAGCTGATGCTACCGTTTCTCCACTTCCATCTCTTGTTCAAGGAGCTAACATTACTGGATTCCTTAAAGTTGCTAATGCCATGAAGGTTCATGGTGACTGGTGGTAAATTCATTAAATCATAAGTAATTTAATCATTTCATATTTCATATCTATCTTAATTTAAAAATCATTACTAATGTTTATTAATTTATTAATGAAAACAAAAAGTTAAAATATTACAAATAATAATGAAGGAAAATATTACAAATAATAATGAAGAAAACAGAGTTTAAAATTCATATGAATAATTATATATACCTTTAAATAAATTTAAATTAAAAGTTCATTCTATATATTTATTAATAAATAAATATATATTAATTATAATAAAATTTTTGAATAAGAAATAATCATGTAAATAATAAACAATATTAAATAGAAAAAAAATAATAATAAAAAATAATAATAAAAAATTTTTTTAATAATTTTAAAATATTCAAATTATGTGTCATATATATTTCTTACATTATTTTTTTTATATCATCCTTATATATATTACAATATATTTATTTTATGTTATTTATTTATTTATAATATTATATTTAAATATTTAATATTATAAATGGTAACTAATAGAATATATTTATATAATAATAAATTTTATTATTAATATTATTTAATAAATGTATATGTTATATATATATATTTTCTTTCATTAACTATTTTTTTTATTATTATATATATATTTATTATATTACTATTATTATTTAATAAACATTTTATATTAATTTCTTTTACGAAATAATAAAAAAAAAAAAAAAAAAAATGTAATATTTTATTTCAGTAATTATATAAATTGGTTATTAATTAATACAAATGATATGAATAATATTTAAACAAAATGTATATATAAATTTCAAATAAGATAAACAATAAAATAAAAAAAATAAAATAGGATAAGCAATATTAAAAAAAAATAAAATAAAATAAAATAAAATAAACAATAAATAAATAAAAAAAAAAAAATAAAATAACCAATAAAAAAGATAAAACAAAATAAAATAAACAATATGAATTATAAATATAAAAAAAATAATAATAATAAAATAGATGAAAATAATTTATCATAATTTTTTATTTTTTAAATATTGTTTTATTATTTTTTTTATTTTTTATATTACGACTAATAATCAAAAATTTTACATATTATTAATAATCAAACCAAGGTTCGACTCACACTTTTGAAGACGTGTAAAGACGTGCTGTGATAGGTGACTCTGTATTAGTATGTCGTATGTCATATATTATCACACTTACAGTAATAACTGTTAGGGTATTAATGGTAGATGGGTACTTATTATGTGTGTGTCTATGTATATTATATTTTATTGATTATCAAATTAAAAAAAAAAAATCTAATATCAATAATAGATATTAGTTTATTATAATTGTGTTTTTTTTTTTTTTTTTTTTTTTTTAACTTATTAAAGAATTATTAAGATACTTCAGAGATAGTAATTGTTAAATATTAATTACTTTATAATTGAATAAATTTACATTTATGATTATTATTAATAAAAAATAAATTATAATTTTAAAGTCAATAAAGTTCACTTGAACAAAATAAAATATTAATAAATATTAAATATTGATATTGATAAGTATATATACAACCTTGGAAATAAGAAATTACTTTTGAAGTAAACACTATTTATTTATTTACTTATCACTTATTTATTTATTTTTTAAAAGTTTATTTATATACTTATTACTCATTTATAGTTAGTATTACAAGTACTATAGTAATATAATTTAATTAAGCTACTATACCTTTATTTTCCAAATGACAATGTAATACTGGTTAATATAATTAATTAAGCTACTATACCTTTTATTTTCCAAATGGCAAAGTAATACTAGTTAATATATTATTAATATATGGTAAAATATAAGTTTAATTAAAATTTATATGATTTAAATAGTTAATTATATTAAGTATGAGTAATTTAAAGAATGAGTAATTTTAATTAATTATAAAAAAAAATTTTTTTTAATTAATTAAAGATAATATATGTTTTTTTATATATAATTAAATTTTTATTTATTATTTTTATTTTTAAAGCCACAATATTATTAATATCTAATTTATTTTTTTTTTTTTTTTTATTTCATTAAATAATACGGGTAATCGGACTTTTTTCCGTATGTAATGTTAAATAAAATATGTATTTGAAGGAACTATAAATATCAAACTTTTTTACTCTTATAAAAAAAAAACTAAAAAAAAAAAAAAAAAATTAAATATATAAAAAAAATATATATTATCTTTAATTAATAGTACTTTAAAAAAAATCAAAGCATTGCAAAATGACAAAGGTTCTTTATATTATTGCTCATCCAAATATTGAACAATCTTTTGGTAATAAAACTATCATTGAAGCATACAAAAAATTCAACATTGATACTGAATATGATGAAATTTATAAGCTTTATCCTGACAGCAAAATTAATGTAAAGGCTGAACAAGAAAAATTAAACAAGGCTGATGTTGTTGTTTTTCAATTTCCAATGTACTGGTATAATGCACCATCTTTATTAAGAAAATGGTTTGAAGATGTTCTTGAACATGGTTATGCCTATGGTTCTACAGGTAAAGCACTTAAGGATAAAAAATTAATTGTATCTTTAACAACTGGTGCTCCACTTGATGCATACAAAGAAGGAGGTATTCAAAGCTATACCATTGAGGATTACACTAAAGGTTTCCATCAATTAGCCAATTTATGTAGTATGAAATGGGAAGGTTTCGTAGCTACTGGAGGTTTAACTTTCTTTATTAAGGATAAACCAGAAGAATACAAGGCCATGATTGACAGTTTGGAAAAGCATGCTAAACAATTAGCCGATAAAATTAATGCTTAAAGAATTAACCTTTGATCCAAAAATAAAGCAAAACAAAACAAAAAAAAAAAAAAAAAAAAAAAAAAAAAAAAAAACTATATAAATATATATTTACATTTGTCAATACTGGCAAAAGAAGATTATATAAATCAATACATTATAAATAATATTTCAAATAACATTATAAATAGAAATATAAATAATGCATGTATTTAATATTTTATACTGTATTTATAAAAACAATAAAATAATTTAATAAAAAAATCAAATAATTTAAAAAAAAAAAAAATTAATGTATAACACTTTTGTATTTATTTTTTTAATATTGTAATATAATTTTTTTTTAGTTTAAAGTTTTCGCTTTCCATCATTTAGAATGGAAGACTAAACTAATTATTTTTATTGCATGGTATTATAACCGAATCAAATTCCGGATATTGATGTAATTTTGACGTATACATTAATTTGTAAAAAAATATTTTTTGTATTTTATTTATTTATTTATTTATTATTTATTTATTTATTCCTATATTTATTTTAATATTAATATATATTTAAATTAAATTTATATTTAAATTAAATTTACATTTAAATTTTTATTTTTATTGTTTTTAAGTTTTATAATCATAATAAAAATTTACTTTTCCCAAATTAAATTGATTTCAAGAGAAAAGGAAGAAATAGTAGCAAGAGATAGACTTGAATGGTTATATGGCATTTAAATTAAGGTTATTATAAAGAATAATTGATATATATATATAGTATATTCATTTTAAGTATAATTTTATAGAAAATATTTATTTATTGTAAAATTAACATGAATTCAATTTTTCTTATATATTTCATAATTTATAAAACATAAAGCTTTGAATTAACTGTTTTCTATAAAATTTATTTATCTAAATTTTTATTTAACCCTTTTTTCTTATATATTTATATTATTATTTATTATTACTATTATAATAATAATTATAATAATAGTAGTAGTACTAATAATAATAATAATAATAATAATAATAGTAATAGTAATAATAATAAATGAAATAAATTTATATATGACGACCTTTAAAAAATCTTAATGAAATGGACTGTTTTTCAAGGTCCATCGAGTGTTGAAGGAAAAGGACCTATATCAGATGTACTAATTATAATATTCCGTAATTCTGATGATAATCGATGATTATCCTTTCTTAAGTGGTTTCTAGTACGAAGAGAGTAAATATATGGAATATTGAAAACCCCGTAGAAAGAGAACCTGATGTTTATATTGTTTTAGACTGGATACATTGGAGTTGTATAATTAATAATATCATGTAGTTTTTATATATTATCATTGTATTGAGTTTATTGCAATTTTTTATTTTTTGAAAGTATTATTTAAACTCATGTAGCTATTGTAAAATGGAAATGTTGGAGATTGATTCACTCTAAAGTTTGTGTTTAAGGCTTTATTTAATGGATGGGAATCTTTTTATAGTTTTTCACTACTAACATTTTATTTACCTTTACACTTTAGTTATTATATGATTATTTTACCGAAAATTATTACATTATACAGAGTCTTATTAATCGAAAAGAAAAACAAAAATTCAAAAGAACAAAACACAAAAAGTTTATTTCATTTTAACAAAATATACAAATTGTTTATTTTACTTAAATTGAAAAATACACAACAACAGAAAAAAATTCATATTATTTTTAATTATTATTATTTTTTTTATTTTTTATTTTTTATTTATATTTATATTTTTTAGTTTTTAATATTTTAATTTATATTAAATTTAATTTTATCAATTAATAAATTGTTTTTCATTACCTAAAAGATATTTCACCAAAGTTCTCGCTATTATGAACATCTAAGGTTGATTTTTATGTGTGGTATACACTTATGGATCAATGCTAAAATGAAGGAATTTATTCATTCTAGATGCAAAAAAAATTCAAGAATAATATTTTATCAATGAAAAGAATTATTAAATTCATTGATAGTTTTCTTCAGGATTAAAGTTTACACTCTAAATTTCAACCACTCGAAATTTGTAAAAATATTTCAAAAAAGCAATATCAGGAGTTAAAATTTCATATTGTAGATGTTCTAAATGTAATCATAAGGTTTCTTTTAAGCATTTAAAACAAAATTTAATATCTAATAATACCTCTAATAATATAAACTCAACAAATCCTAACAAAACTAATTTAGTAAATGTTATAAATGAACTCAATTCTCCCAAATATATCAAAGGGATAGTATTGAGTACTTCAACACAGTTTTTTAATCATTATACTTATGTTTTCAAGGAAACAGGTAATAGTACCAATGATGCTAGAAATCCATGTAAAGTAACACTTCCCAACTACAAATATATCCAGAAAAGAATGGATCCAAATACTCCAGGATGCGGAGGTTTTTATCTTGAGTATCATGTTTTATGTCAAGCAGTACTTGAAGATAATTCCTATACTCATCTTGTTTCTTTAACAACCTGTGGTCTATGGAATCACTCTAAGTGTTTTGTAGGTAATGTCTATATTCTCAACTGAGAAACACTCATTACAAGTCCGATATGCATTCGCTGAAGTTTTTCACATGGCTTCAGAATCACACTAATTATCCATCTATTCGTCTTGGAGATTTTAACATGAGTATCTCTGATTTACAAGATAAGTTAACCGACAGTAACCTAGATAACTGATTTATTCTTTCAATTAATGGTTCACCTATTTCATGGATTAGAATTGGTAGGAAAATCAATCAAGGCTAAAGCTTATTAAACTAGAGACAACCTAAAGCTTAACTTAAAGTATCCTGAATTTAGTGTTGACTTCCGATGGGTACTTCGTGCCAAATATGGATATAAATTCGATGCTTATGCTGCCAAAAAATGCCAAAATGATTGAAGAAGACTGTCCTGAATGGTGTCCATGTTGTTATAGAAAAAATAGTAATCCTTGATTGGAACATTAGATTTACTAAATATTATCTTTCCGTGAATTTCGAATGAAATATTTTAAGGATATTGAAATTATCTATGAAAAATTTTATATTATTTCTAAATATTGTCCAATATCAAGTAGTAATGTAAACACTGTTGTCACAGATATAAATAAAGTACAGATTCTGACAATAGTAGCGAAGTATATAATATTAATAAAAATAGCAATAGAAATAATACTGTTAATAATAGTATTAGTAAGATAGAGAAAATAGGAATATTAATATTAATGATCGTGAAAATAATAGTATCATTACTAACATTGTAGTGAATAGTTCAATTGGTGAAAATCGAGTTAATCTAAGTAATTTTCTGAATAATGAGCGTGTAAATATATATGTGACGTGGTACCAGTTATACATCTTCCTTCTTGGTGGAAGAGATACAGACATTATTAATTTAATTTATAAAAAGGAACGGGATATTTTGTTTAAGATCCAAATCATTTCTGGTGATTATTTTAAAACGTCATTGGTGTGATCTGCAGCTCTCTTTACAGAAATTATGCCTATAGAGCTAACATATGATAAGGATTGCTATTCTGACGGTATAAGTGCAAACTAACCGAGAGCGTCAAGGCTGAAGGAGAAGACCATAATTTCTTTCAGATTTATCAATTCAAACCCTGCCACCAAAAATTTCAAGTATTAATTTTTCTTCGGTTCTTCGAATTCTCCTATGATCAACCAGTTTTCATATTACTTTTTTTTTTTTTTTTTTTTTTTAGAATAATATGTCTTAAAGATTATATATATATATTTGGAATATATATTAAATTTAATTATTATAAAAAATCATATTTACATTTATTCATTTCCCCTTTCAAATAAAAAAAAATAATAAGTTTAAAGAAATAAAACCTTATTTGGTTATGTTATTTAGACTAAAATAAAGTTGAATGTTTTCAACAGGTTTCCTTATCCTTTCATAACTTTCAGTAATTTCATCAATAAAAAAGAAATCATATTAGCCGATAAAAATTGGAATCTTTATATATATATATATAAAATACCTAAAAAAGTTTTTTCATTATTATTAAGTATTACATTTCTTTTATGATCCCATCTACAGAATAAACTATCAGACTTTCCATTTTTAACTTAATTGTCGATAGGTAAGTTTGTTATCATATTCTTGGAAAAAGGGATGTCAATAATGTCGTCATTGATTTGTAAATCTTTGCACTATTAAAGAATAAAAAATTACATACCTTCCGCAATAATTACATTATATTTTTAATGATAGGGTTAGACATCCTTAATATTTTTATGAATATAACATTTCTTTAAATATTTTTTTTTTTTTTGGAACTGTGCTTTTTTTTTTTTAGTAAATAAATTATAAGTAGAACAAAAAAAAAAAAAAAAAAAAAAAAAAAACTGATTTTAGTAAAATAATTTTTACCATATATATGATCGAGAATATTTAAAATAAGTGGCAAAAAATATAAAAATAAATGATGATTTCATTAAATTTTTTTATAACCTTTGCACTGTTCTAAACTATTATTATCTTTCTTCTTTCTAAAAAAAAAAAAAAAAAAAAAAAAAAAAAAAAAAAAAAACAGAATAACATGTAGGTGATTTTAAAGGATGAGTAAAACCTTTTCTTAGTATATCACTTATATTTAATTTTAACGAATTATATATTCCACAATATTATTTACTCTATAATATATGGTATCTAAAAATATTAGTTTAATAATAATATTTATTTTATATTTTTAATAAATTCATTTTGATTAATTAAAATTCTTGTTATCGTCGGTATTATTATTATTTGAAATTTTTAAAATTGTTTTGTTACAATAAAATACAATTAAAAAAAAAAAAAGAAAAAATAAATAAATAAATATTAAAATTTTTTTTTATTCTATTATTATTAAAAATTTCTTATCATATTAATATATATTAATTATTTCAATATTTTATAATTTTAATTGAAACAATTATTAATAATATTATCAATAATTTTATTATTTTCTATAATTTTTCGCATCGAAAAACATTAGTTATGTAGAAAAATAATATTTCCTATTTCTAATAAAATAAATTTTGATTAATTAAAATTTATATAATCATTGATATTATTATATGAAACTTTTAATTTTTTTTTTTTTTTTTTTTATACAGAACTTTAATTATTATTAAATTGTTAAATTATTTAATAATATTAAATAATAATAATAATAATAACAATAACAATAATAATAATAATAAAATAATAATAATAATAATAATAATAATAATAATAATAATAATAATAATAATAATAGTTTTTATTAAATACAAAAAATACAAAAATTGTTTTTTTTTTTTTATATAATTTAATTCATATATCAACCTTGTTTGATCGTTTATTTATAATAACATAATTATTTAATTTTTATTTAAAGTATCATATAATATTATATAAACATTTTTTTTTATTAATATAGTAGAATAAAAATGATGCCAGTATAGTTCACTTTTTTTTTTTAATATATAAAGCATAAAGTAAATAATAGTTACTTTACTATTTACAGATTAGAATATTAAAGATATTACAGAAAAATAATAAAAAAAATATTTTTGATTCAATAGAAATTCTTTAAAAAATAGTCATCTTAACTATTTATTGCTACATCAGAAAATTCCTCTTAAAATAATTTTTTTTTTTTTTTTCATTTTAACACATGTTCTGAATAATTTAATACTATAAACTTGGAACCCTATGAATTTATCATTAAGTAAATATTTTTATAATACCTATTAAAATTTTAATATTTTTAATTGAAATAGAATTAAAACTATTAAATTTGAAGCCTGCCACTTTAAAAAAAAAAAAAAAAAAAAAAAAATTTATCTATTAATTTTTATCTATTAATTTTTTTTTTTTAAAGTGTTCTCTATTTATCTACTAATATATATATATATATTAACAATTATTAAAAATTATTTTTAATACATTTAATTCGAATATAATTACATCAAAATGATACTATTAATTAATAATCAAAATTAAATAAATTAATAATAAAATGATATAAATTAACAATATTATGATTTTAATTAATAATAAAATTATATTAATTTATAATAAATAAAAAAAAATAAAAAAAAATTGTTAATTATTTATAAAATTGAATTATTGAAAAATAAAAAAAAAAATTGTTAATTATCAATAAAATTGAATTATTGAACTAATATTTTAACAGTCCATTAATTCTATCCTTCATCAAATATAGTTATTCTGGAACTACCTATTATTCTATATTATAAAATTTATTTTTATATAAAAAAAATTTTAAAGGAAAAAAAATATAATTATTAATAATTATAATAATAAATTACAATAAATAATAAATAATATTAAATAATAATAATAAATAGTAATTAATAATAATAATTATTAATAATTATTAATAAGAATAAATAAAAATTATAATAAATAATAATAAATAATAAATAACAATAATAATAAATAATAATTAATAATAATAATAAATAACTATTAATAAATAAGTATTAATAAGTATAAATAAAAATAATAATAAAATCTAAACATTATTTATTATATTTATTATTCAGATTCATCATAACATTATATTAATAAATATTTAAATTTTTTTATTCCTTAAAAGAAAAATAATTTTCTTTATTTTTTTTTTTTTTTTTGTTTGTATGTTTGTTTGTTTGTTTTTGCTTCCGTTTCTGTTTTTATTAAAACTTGGTCAAATTTATATATATATAAATATATTATAAACATTAAAAAAAAAAAAAAACTTTTCCTTATTAACTTTCGTATTGTAATGGTTTTTTATATAAAAATATATATATAAGTTTCTAATATAATACTTTAACTTTTTATATATATTAAATTTAGATTTACTAAATAATATATATTCAATTTTGAAACATAAATAATTTTTTATATTTATTTAATATTATATTATTCTAAATTTATAGAATTTATTATTATTTTTTTTTTTTTTGGTATGATAAATTTTATATAAAGTAGACTTTAATAATAATCATTTTTATTATTAATTATTTATTTAATAATTATTAATTATTATTTATTATTTATTATTTATTATTCAATTATTTTTAATTTATATATATTATTGCTAGAAAGGGAATAAATTATTTATCTATTTTTGAATAAATACGGCCTTTTTTTTTATCTTATTTTTTTAATTAAAATAATCCACTTTTTTATTTATTAAAGTTTTAAATAATTACTGATTTATTCATTTATTTAGTAATAAAATTTTATATCTTTGTACATTTTACAATTAATGTAATACAACTAATTTTTTTTTTCTTTTCTTTTAATCATTATATTTTTAATATTTTTTTTTTTATTTATTATTAATAAAAACGATGAAATAAAATGAAATAATAATTTTTTTTTGTAATTAACAATAATAACAAATATAAATAAAAATAAAAAAATAATAAAAGGATCAAAAGGGTAAAAGTAAAATATATATATATGTAAATGAAAAAAAATGAAGGAAAATGAAATTTATCAATATTTATAAAATTCATTTTTAACAGATTTTTAATGATTAATTACCCAATAATGTTTAAATGTATCAGAAAATAATTAAATATTATAATTTTTTAAATATTTTTGAGATTATTTATTTTACAATGAACTGAAATATAATTTATTTAGTATATAAATATGTTCTTTTTAAATATTCAACTTATTATTATTAATACAAGAAAAAATATATATCTATATATTAATAATATACAAATATATACATTTATATAAAAAAATATAAATAAATATAAATAAATGTAAATGAATATAAATAAAAATAAATAAATAAAAAATTATCTTTATCAAATAAAAAATTTGTTAAAATATTTTTTAATTTATAAAATTTTCAATTTTTTAATTTATTATTCTTCATTTAATTCATTTGATAAATTTCCATATTTGGTAAGTTTAATATTAATTAAATAAACTTGATTTTTTTTGTTTTGTTTTTATTTTCAATTATTATTATTAATTGTTAATGTTAAAAAAAAATTAAAATATAGAAAATGGGATCAGCTTAATAAATAAATAAATAAATAAATAAATAAATAAATAAATTTATTTTCATAATAAAAAAATAGATAATCTTTTATACTTTTCTATTACTATTCAGAATTTTAAAAAAATAACAGTTGTTATAATATTTTTGGCAACTTTTATTGATAAAATTTTTTATGGTAATTTAAAAATTTTTACATGCTATATACAAAATAAATAATTATAATTTATATATTTATATATATTATATAATATTTAATTATGAATTTTACTTTATAATTTTTCAATAATTGTGTTAATAAAATTATATATAAAATGTTTTTTTCTTTTTATTTTTTTTAATTTTTCATTTTTTTTTAATGATTAACAATTTCTATTTTAGGAAGTTTTATTTATTAAAATTTTTTCTTTTTATATTTTTAATTATTTTATTTTTGGTTATATTAAAATTTTTATATTTTATATTTTAATATTTTATATTTTATATTTAATATTTTATATTTATATTTTATATTTAATATTTTATATTTTATATTCTATATTTTATATTTTAATATTTTATATTTTATATTTAATATTTTATATTTGAATATTTTATATTTAATATTTTATATTTTATATTCTATATTTTATATTTTAATATTTTATATTTTATATTTAATATTTTATATTTGAATATTTTATATTTTATATTTAATATTTTATATTTTATATTTTATCTTTTATCTTTTATCTTTTATCTTTTATCTTTTATCTTTATATTTATATTTTATATTTTATATTTTATATTTTATATTTTATATTTTATATTTTATATTTTATATTTTATATTTTATATTTTATATTTTATATTTTATATTTTATATTTTATATTTTATATTTTATATTTTATATTTTATATTTTATATTTTATATTTTATATTTTATATTTGAATATTTTATATTTTATATTTTATATTTTATATTTTATATTTTATATTTAATATATATTTTTATTATATATATATATTATATATTATATATATATTTTATATATTTTTGTATATGAAAGAATATCTTATACTACACTCCAACTTTTATATAATACATTTAATTTGAAAATATTTATTTTTATTAAAGCATTAGAAGAACGATTAAATATGAATTGCTATTATCTATTATTTTTCATAATTAGTTATTTATTTATTATATATATTTTTATTTATTATTTATTTATTATTTATTTATTTATTTATTTATTATTATTTATTTATTATTTATTTATTTATTTACTTTAGTTAATCTATCAGCTTTAAAATAATTATAGATTATAAATTAAAATTAATATTAACAAATCAATTGTTTTATATCAAACATTTATTTTTGAATTAATTTAATATAATGTAATATATAGGTTAATATATTATATAGTAATATATTAATTTATTTCCAATTAAATGCAATGTTTAAAGCATTTTATATATAGAGCGTTTCATTTAAAAATAAATTATTAGATTAATATATTACATTTAATAAATTAATATAGTATCTTTTAATATATTACAAAATAATTATTAATAGTTAAATACATGAATTTTATTAATATATTATATTATTAAATATATTACTATATTAATGATTAATAATAAAACAATACAATTTATATATTATATGAATATGTTATTAATATATTCTATATTAAATAGCTTGAAAAAAAGAAAGGCAAAAAAAAATAACAAAAATTTAAAAAATTTAATTATATAATAAAGTTTCGGTTTTATAATTATAAAATAGATTAAATTTATATACAATAATTATGAATATAATGATTAAATAAATATAATGAATAATTCGTATTATTATTAAATTTAAAATAAATACTAATTGTAAATATATAATTATATTTTTTAAAATTATTTTTTTTTAGTTCATAATGCTCTAACCCTTACTAATCATATTCAGTTATTATCTATTATTTATAAATATATGAATAAATAAATATAAATAATGAATAAATAATTATTAATAAATAATAAATAATAAAGTATAAATGATTAATAAAAAATAATTAAATAATAAATAATAAAGAATTATTAATAATAAATAAAAAAAAAAAAAAAAAAATATTAAAAAATAAATTGATATTATTATAATACTGTTGATATATTAAATTTTTTTTTTTTTTTTTTACTAAAACGTTTTAAAGTAAAATATTTTTTTTTTACTAAAACGTTTTAAAGTAAAATATAAAAATTATTTTAATCTTGTAAATCTTTTCAAAGATAATATATAATAATTATTATTTATTTATTAATCTATATTTGAATTATTAATTTTTATCGGTTCTTTTTTTTTTTTTTTTTTTTTTTTTTTTTTTTTGCTTTTTTGTTTTTTTGCTTTTTTTTTTTTTTATAATGAATCTAATAATCTATTAATTATAAAATTTTATTATTTAGTAGTAACAATAATACTAATTTATTATTTTAAATTTTCAAGGAAAATATTGATAAAACAATAATATCATTAAATTGTAAATGATATCTAAAAATTGTGTACATTTCAATATAATTTAACTAA
The DNA here is from genome assembly GCA_016946835.1 of Neocallimastix lanati (nom. inval.). Taxonomy (NCBI): domain Eukaryota; kingdom Fungi; phylum Neocallimastigomycota; class Neocallimastigomycetes; order Neocallimastigales; family Neocallimastigaceae; genus Neocallimastix; species Neocallimastix lanati (nom. inval.). The sequence continues at coordinate 175,552 of JACVTC010000052.1, read as the reverse complement.
TAAAACGAAAAAGCGTAATACATAAAACAAAGTTAAAAAACAAAAACAAAAAATAATTATATATAAATTAAAACAAATAAGAAAAACTCAAAAAAAAAAAAAAAAAAAGTCAATAGAGAAAGGTTAATATATTTTTTTTAATATTAATAAAATAAAAAGGAAATATAGACCATATAGAAGAAAATATATATATATAAATATAAATACAATAAAAATATTTTCTATTGTATATATTTAATGAATATTAAATTAAAAATTAGATAAAAGGAAACATATATTTTCACCAATAATAATAGTAATAATAAAAAAGGGAGAGAAAAAAAAAATAATAATAATATATATAAAAATATCGTATATCAAAAAAATACACAAATTTTCATTAATTGAAGATTTTTACTCACTATAATAACAAAAAATAAAATAAAATAAAATTAACTAAAAAAATAATAATAATAATAAAATAGAGTATAATACCAATAAAAAATAATAATAAAAATTACTATAAAATATAAACAAATAAGCTTAAAAACAGAAATTAGAAAAATTAGCAGAAATATATATAAATTTATAAATCAAATCTATTAGAAATTCACCATTTTTATATTCAATATCTTTTTTTTTTTTTTTTTTTTTTTTTTCTATATATATATAGAAAAATATACAATAAGTAAAAAATCAATTTATGAATAATAAAATTATAGATTATTATATATAGTAAAGTAAGAATTAATATATATAAATAAATATCGATAAATCGAAAACATAAGGGATAAATTGTGAATTTATATATATTAAGAAAATTAAATTAAAAGAATAGGCTAAAAATAAAGGGTAAATAGATATTATATATAGATTTTTTTTTTTTTTTTTTTTTTTTCATAAAATGTTACTTTACTAATAAATTTTTATTGTTAAAATTACAATTAATGATAATTTTGTTATTATTGCATTATATAAAAATATATTATTATATTTAATTGAAATTTATAATTTAAAATATTTACTCAATTAATAATATATGTTCGTAATTATTTAAATTGGCTTAAAATTAAAACATATAATTATTTATTTAATAAATTATGTGAAATGATTACAAAAAATTAAAAAATTTTTTAATAAATTAAATAAAATTATACACAAATTTATTTTTTTTAAAATTTCAATTAACATTAAATTTATTATAATGGAAATATAATGGAAATATAAATTCTCTGTTACACATTTATATATATATATATGTATATATTTTTTTTTACTTTTCAAAATTTTAATATATAATATTATAATTTTAAAACAAAAAAAAAATTTTTATTTTTTTTATTTTTTTTTTGATTATTAGTTTACTTTGAAATGAGTAATAAGGGAAATAAAGAAAACGGGATTGTTATACCTCCAAGATATGAAACTTTAGGAAGAGCAAGACCAAGAGGTACAGCAAATAATCATGGATATCCCCCGCAACAAAATTTGGGTGTAACACCAAATCAATTTCAAAGAATACCAAGTAATCCATCACAAGCAAGGCAGTCTTATCAACAACCACCAAACAATAGAATGTCTGTAATGTCAACCTCTGGAATAAATTATGGTACAAATAATCCAATGAATTATGGTGGTACAATTAGTCGTCAAAATACCCAGAATTCTTATCATCAACCTTCTGTAAGCATAAATCCAGTTAATAGACAACCATTACGTAGTAATAGAGGTTTACAACCCAATCAAAATAGTAGTGCACCAGGGTTTTATCCAGTTATTCCAACAAGAGATATTTCCAGAGGTCAAAAAAGTCCATCTTCATCGATATATAGGCACTCTCCTAGTTCTTCTGTTACTTCATTTAAAAGCTTTGTCAGTGAAACTAATCCAAATTTCGTACCTAGAAGTAATACATCTACCACTGAAATGAATTATAGAAAATATACACCAACGAATTCAGTATCCTCCATGTCCACAAATGAAGCTAGTAAAATAATGGAAGAACCAGTGATACCTTTAAGAGGAAAAGGTTCTCTAAATATCGTCAATAAAATTAATGGTGTTCCTCCAAGGAGTAACAATGAAATTTCAAATAATATAGGTATTATTAATGATAATAATGGTAGAGCTAGATCACCTTCCTTACCTGTAGCAGAAAATTCTCCAGGTGCTCATCATATACGAAGTCAAAGCTATAGTACTGTCCTTGCCAATAATATCAATGCCAGTTCTAAAGTTAGAAGTAACAGTAGTGGTAATATCCAGAATAATGATTACCAAACAACATTAGCTAATATAGCTTTAATTAATAGTCGTCAAACAAAATCAGAGGATAATGTAGTTTCAAAATCACAACCCATAAAAACACCTTCACTGGTTGTTACCTCACCTGTATTGGATGATCATAATGAATGTAATTCTCCAACAGATTCACCCAGTCTTCATGATTATACAGATTCTCCTGATTTATTCGCTAATGAAAGTTTCATGTCTCAAAGTTCACCTATTATGGCTCCAACTTCTCCAAATGATGATAATAAAAGTGTTGTTTTCCCTCCTCGGAGAGGTTATAAAACTCAATCTATCTATTCTAATTTCTCAGTCATGACAAGTACAGGTGAAGTTATGGAATATCAGGGACTTCAAAGCTTTGATGCTATTGAAGAAATGTTAAAAAATGATAGATTTAGTTCCAATAATATTAATAATGATATGGGTAATATACCACAATTAATTACTCAACCAATTATAGAACAAGGTCCAACACCAACGGTTGTTTTTCCAACTCGAACAAGTGCTTCCTTTCATCCAAAGTCTAATAATAATACTTCATCCTCCGTTTCAGAAAATGATCACGAAGTTAATAAGAATTCGAACTCATCTCTTTCTCTAACTAAGGATGCTGCCGATGGTCATACTTCTAATAATGTTAGTACTGAAAATATTTCAGAAGAAGAAGAAACTGGAATTATTATTAATCATTCAGCGCTCTTATCTGAAATTGCAGAAGAATTTATTAATTCCATTCCATTATTAAAGAAAGTTAAGGATTCCATCGAATACTCCGAAAGTTTTACTGGTACAGATGCTGTAGATACTATTGCTGCTCTTCTTGGTACTAAAAATAGAAAGTTAGCCCTTGCAGTGGGTCGTTCCTTGGAATCTCAATTTCTTTTTCATGATGTTTTATATACCAATAATCTAATTGATTCCAATGATAATATCTATCAATTGAAATCTCGTTCCACGATGCGTTATAATCGTGATTCTAAATTGGATATTAGTGCCATTATAAGTGATTATATCGATTCAAATCCAGTTTATGATGATAGTAAAGAAATATCTATAAATAAAACAGAAAATAGTTCTTCTAATGATGATCTCTATAGTTCTCATGATGATTTACCAACTGGTGTATTTGTTGCAATTTCTTCATGTTATTCTTCAACTTGTACCAATGATTCTCCATGTTATTCTTATTCATGTCCTAGAAGAAAGGCTTTCATCTTAAAATCATCCATTAAAGAATCTAAACATAATCTTAATAGTATATCAGGAAGTAATGATAATGCTTGGTCTACTACAGTAGGTAAAAATGTTTTAGAAAAAGTGGATGATCATGAAAGAAAAAGACAAGAAGTCATTTATGAATTTATTCAATCAGAAAAAGAATATGTGGATGATCTTATAGCGGTAACTAAGGTAAAAAAACAAAAACAAACAAACAAACAAAAAAAAAAAAAAAAAAAAAAAAAATTAATTTATACTAATGATTAATAATTTATTTTTATATATGATATATTATATATATTATATTATATTATATTTAATTTATTATATATATTTTCAATTATTATTTATTTTTATTTTTATTTTTATTTTTATTTTTATTTTATTTTATTTTTTTTTATTTTCTTATTTTTTTTATTTTTTATTTTTATTTTTTTTATTTTTTATTTTTTTTTTTTTAATTAATAATAGCTTATAAAGAGACCTTTAAGTGAAGGTATTGTTCCAAAGATCAATGATAATTTTATAAATGTTGTATTTAGTAATATAGAAGAAATTTTGAGTTGTAATGCCCCATTTTCACAAGCATTACAAAATATGCAACAAAAAAGTTCTATTGTAGATAAATTAGGTGATATAACAATGGAATTTGTTAAAAGTTTCACCTGTTATATAAGATATGGTGAAATACAGCCATTAGCGAAAGAAGTATTACAATACCATAAAAATACTAATTCAGCTTTAGAAAATTATTTAAAACAAATTCAATCTAAGAAGGAATTTAGAAGGTTACCATTAGAAAGTTTCTTGGCTCGTCCAACGACAAGATTAGGTAGATATCCAATTCTTATAAAAGATATTCTTAAACATACGAAAGAGGATCATCCTGATCAAAAAACATTAAAATCAACCATGGAAATCATACAAAATATATTGAAACAAGTTAATGAAAAAGCCGGTAAGACTACAAATAAATTAAAGTTAGATCAATGGATTAAATTATTGGATCAAACAACCATGGAAAAAGTAGAAGATATTTTAAAACTTAAATTAGGTAGTCCAGAACGTCAATTCTTAAGAGAAGGTCAGTTGTTATTAAAAAGAGAGGGTACTACACCACAAGAAGTAGATATTGTCTTCTTAGATAATGCATTTGTCATCACACGTAAGAAGGTAAATAGTATTGAAATTTTGAGAAAACCTATCCCTGTTCAATTAATTAAATTAATTGATCATGAAGAAGAAGATAAAATTAATAATAAATCGCTTCAATTTAATGAAAAGAGATATACCTTTTCGATAGTTCATATGGGTTTAAGAACCTACACTTTTATGACAAAGGTTTACTCCGAAAAAAAATCTTGGATTGAAACTATCGAAGAAAGACTTAAACAAGTCCAAGGTAGCTGTATAGAATTATTTAATATCTTTAGTTGTCATTTAAAGATTAATACAGCGGTGGTCGTTAAGGATGATATTATGATTTTTGCAAATGAAAATGGTCTATATACCAATGTTGGAAATATATTAACCATGATTCTACCTCTTCAAAGAATTACCACCATTGATATTATGCCGGATGCTGGTTTATTATTTGTATTAATTGATAAAGAAGTTATTCCTTACAGTATTGATTCTTTAATGAAAGGTGATCTTGTTTCTAACTATAAGAAACCAAGAAAACTTTGTTCCGGTATTTCATTTATGAAAATTGGTTTTTGTGATGGTCATCATTTACTATGTGCTGTGAAAACGGCAAATACCAATTCTACCGTAAGATCCTATGAACCTAATCAACCATTAATTAATGCTATCTCTACTCGTACCATAAAAAAATCGGTATCCACCATCGATGTCTTAATCCCTCATAAACAATTCTATATTCCAGCAGAAGCAAAATCTATACAATTTTTAAAACGTACTTTATGTGTTGGTTGTACTAAAGGTTTTGAAGTAGTAGATATTAATACGTTAACCACTCAAAGTTTATTCGATACGCATAATCCAGATTATGAATGGATCATTAAGGCTGAATATAATCCAATAAAATTAATAAAAACTACAAAAGGTGATTTCATTGTTTGTTATAATAAAGTTGGATTCTTCCTCGATAAAAATGGTAATCCTTCTAGAGGTAATAGTAGAATCTTTTGGTTAAATAGTGCTACCTCCTTTGCTTACATCTCACCATATATTCTTGCCATCAGTGATAACTATGTAGAAGTTTGGAATGAAAATAATACAGATAGTGTAAAACAAATTATTTATGGTTATAATATTCGATTATTTACAAGTTATACTGGTGATGCGGTTTATATTATATCTGGAAGTGAAATGCAACTTATATCAAGAATTATACTTTCTAGAAAAAGAATGATGTAAAAATATATATAAAAAAATAATTAATAATTAATAATAATAATAATAATAATAAAATTACTTAAATAATTAAAAAGTAACAATTTTAAAATACAAAAAGTTGGCATAAAAAAAAAAAAAAAAAAAAAGAACAGTAAAGAAAAGAATAAAAGCAACAATAACAATAACAACAACAACAACAAAAAAAAAAAAAAAAAAAAAAAAAAAAAAAAAAAAAAAAAAAAAAAAAAAAAAAATTAAAAATATTTATAATTAATTTATATGATAAAATACTTTATAATATATATATATATATATATATATATAACAAAAACAAAAACATAAAAACGAAAAAAAAAAAAAAAAAAAATTATTAATTTCGTGTTTTCATATTATAATTCTATTTTATTATTACTATTTTTTTTTATTTTTTTTTTTTTATAATATTTTCTATCTTTTATATATCTCATGATATATTCATAATTTTTATATATTTTTTTTTTAAATAATAAAATTATTATTATTATTATAGCAATAATAATATTAATAATAATTATTAAATGATTTAGAACTTCATAATAAATAAATACAATATAAATTAAATTATTAAACATTAATAAATCTATTAATATAAAAATTAAAAAAAAATAAAAATAAAAATAAAATTATAAATAAATAAATAAATAAAATTAAAACTATAAAATAATTAAATAAAAATTTAATATGATGAATAAAATAAAATAAAATAAAATAAAAATAATTATGTTTTTTTTTTTTTTTTTTTTTTTTTTTAAATATACAAAAATATTTAAAATACTGTGGGTATTTTTTTTTTTTATTTTATTTTATTATTATTTTTTATTTTTTATTTTTTTTTTTTTATTAAAATTATTATGTTTTATTTAAATAATTTGAAATGTTCAAACAAAGGTGATGAAAAAAAAAAAATTATTATACTTCTGTTATTTCTTCTCTCGAAAAACCAATCTATTATTTTTTACCTATCTTCCTAAATCCTTAATACCTTTAGTTAAAAAATTTAATCTAAATGTAAAATCTGTCGTACATGATATTAAATTAAAATTTAGATACCAGAAGTAATGATAAATTAAAGAAATAATACTAATACTTGGAATAATTCATGTAATCCATGTGTATAAGGAAAACACCTACAATTACTTTTCAGTAATTTAATTAACATGTATTAATTGAGAATTATCTTCAAACCCTGATTCAAAAAAAAAACATATATATATATATATATATATATAAGCGAAACTGTAATTAACTTCTCTTCTTCATAGAATGATGATTAAGTATTTTTTCCATGCTCGTTTGACAAATGTTATTTGTATTGATTCAACTGATATTCTTGGAATAAATGAATACGATGACAAAGCTCATAATACCTTTTAATGAAATTTTTAAAGGACATTTAGGAAGCAAAAAATACGTCAATCTAAAAAAAAAAAAAAAAAAAAAAAAAAAAAAAAAAAAAAATTACAGAAGAGACTACATACAGTAATCCAATAATTTAGAGTAAAAATGGAGATATTTATACAAGAGGTTTTGGTAAAGTCTATTATAGAGATGAGAAATGGAATAAATCAAGAAAGTTATGATTAGGATACTTCATTTACTTGTACCAATTACTGCTTGTTATTTCTGTTTCAATTGTGTTAAAAACATTATTAAAGAAATTGTTCTAAAGGTAGTGAATTAGAATGTTTCAAGCATGGATGTTGTTTTAAAATATAATATTAAATATCGAATAAAAAAAAAAAAAAAAATAAAAATAAAAAAAATAATAATAATAATTTTAAATATTTTAAATACTTCAATTAAAAATTTTCCATAAATTAGGATTTACTATTCTTATCTCCACTTCTTCACAATTCTAATAGTTAAATTAATTCATGTACTATTTTTTTTTTTTTTCATTTCAATACTTTCCATAATTTCTTCAATAATACAATTTAAATCTTTAATTTAAAATTGATAATTCACTTTTTTCTATCTTATCTATATATGAAAATAATAATAATAATAATAATAATTATAAAAACTTTTAATGGTTAAGCTCCCCTATATTAAATTATAAAATTAGTAAAATCGAACCCAGAACTATCAAAATTTGAAAAATGATAAAAATTTTATTCGATTATATTAATTCAAAAGGTAGAACAACATATTATAAAATTTGTAGTTCTTTTGTTAATTATTTTTACAATTTTTTTTTTTTTTTTTTTATTAATAATTTTTTAAAAAAAAAAAAAAAAAATAGCTAGGTTTCCTATATCATTTATACTATTTTTAAGTATTTTTTTTTTTTTTTTTTTTTTTTTTTATTTATTTATTTATTATGATTTCCATTAAGACTATATTTCACCTCTTTCTTTTTTCCATTCTTCACTTCCAGATTGTCTAGGTAATTTTTCTTCTTCACTAACTATTCCTGTTTTAGTGTCAAACTCTTCTTTTTCTTTAATTCTTCTTTCTTTCAATTTATCTTTTTCTTCCTCACTTAAATTTTTATATAAATCATTATTAATTTGATTGATAACACTTTTTAATGAATTTTCCATGGTATCACTTCTTCTTTCCTTAACAATAGTCCAATCTTTAACATATCTTGGAGTAACATCAACAATTTCTTCATCTGAAGTAGCAACAATAAAGGTCATAACTCTACCCCATCCCTGCTCATAAACTAGAGGTGTATCATACGCTTCTTCACAAGAATCAATATGTATCCATCGTTTTTCTTCTTCATTATAAAATTCATTCCATACATGATCTTCATAATTATTAATAAATCTAGTTTTAAATCCACAAGAAAATAAAATTGCACCAAATAAATTTGCCCACTCCCCACAACGTCCAGTTTTGGTTTCTAACAATTTAAGAGGGGAATTATATCGAGGGAATCGTACTTCGTTTCCTCCACATCCTTGACAGCTATAGACCTCAGTTCTATATGACTGATATTGTTTTTCTTCTTCATTGGAAGCATAGGTCCCTACACCACTTATATCTTTGTCAGAATTACATAATGGACATTTTGGTTTATTACACCAAGTAAAAAATTCATTTTTATACCAATGTAATAATTCTTTAACATATTCTTTTGAAGTTAAATTTTCTTTACGTTTTGGAATTATTTCTTTTATTTTTTTTTGAGTATCTGGGTCTTTATAATTTAATATTAATTTCATATTACTTTTTATACTATCTTCAAAATTAAAATCTCTTAATAATGTTTTTTGCTTAATTTCTTCAAGTTTTTGTTTTTCAATTTTTCCTTTAAATTCTGAAGTACACTCTTCTAAAGCTTTTTTACATTTTTGTATTATTTCATTTTTTAAAGACTTATTTTCTTCTTCATTTCCAAATATATATGTTAGTTCACAGGTATCAAAAGTACATTCATTTCCACTTATTTTTGAACACTCACAAACAAAATTTTCTTCTGTAAAATTCTCTAGTAATGATAATACATCTTGATGACAAAATTTTGCACATGCGAGACACACAATTTTATTTTCTTTATTTTTTAATCTTAATCCATATTGTGACATAGAAGTATTTGATAAACATTCATCTAAGCTAAATATTTTTTGTGTACAAAATGAATTATATTTTATTAATTGTTCTATTCTCGTTTTATTTAAATAAAATAGTTTATAGGTATGATCGTTTTTGGATTTTAATTCCAATATAGATAAAGGTAATTCAAGTAATTCTTCAATGTCTATTTGACCAAAACTTTCTAAAAATATAATAATATCTGATGAATTGCAATTTAAACATAAACAAGTAAATTCTTTAAAATCTTTAATTGTTCCTTCAGAATCAAAAACGATAGGTGTTTCAGTATCTTCATAATAAATTCGAAAAGATAATTCTATACTTGGATCATCCATTTTTTATAAAATATTAAAATATAAAACTAATAACTGTAAATATATATATATATATATATATATAATATAAAAACAAAATAAAAAGATTTAATGATAATAATAGAATTAATTATTAATTTTCTGAAAAAAAATATCTACTCGATGTATTTTCTTAGTTTATATTACTATAAAAATAAATAAATAAATTAATAAATAAATAAGTAAATAAATAATACAAATTTTAAAAATAACAAATAAATAAAATAAAATGTAAATATATATTTACTAAATTATATATATATATGACCATAAATTTAATATATATTAAATTTTATATATTTTCATTTATCCAATAATTAAATAAATAGTTAATGTATTTATATATTTATTTACTTCAATATTCATTCTCCATAATTCATTAATTTTAAATAGAAATTATAAAAGTAAATATATATATATATTATATAACATATAAATAATAAAAAATTACTAGAAAGAAAAAAAAATGTTCTATACAGACTCTATAATATTTTTTATTCTTAAATTTTACTATGAAATGTTTAATATTCCCATGTCAATAGATTTTAGAAATTAAGAAGAAAATAAAATGAAACCGTACAATGCATTTTTATTTGAAATGCCACTCTATTTATATATGAATTATTAAAATAAAAAAAATGACAATAACGACAAAATAAACAAAAGGAAAAAAACTTTTAAAACAAAAATAAGAATGATTGTATAGTATCTATTAATGAAAAATGTAATTAATTGTTATAACCTTTCTGTAAAGACCAGAAGGT
>JACVTC010000052.1:45000-160000 GCA_016946835.1 Neocallimastix lanati (nom. inval.) | reverse complement strand
TTATAGCTATTAAAAAGAGGATACATACATCGTGATCTCTATTAGCATAGGTATCTATATTGATATATATTCATTAAAAAGAATCAACAGTAAAAAAATTAAATAATAAAAAAAGTTTTAGTTACATATATTTATTATTATAATTATTTATTTATTTATTTATTATTATTAGTTATTATTTTTATTCTTTTTATTCTTTTTATTATTAGTTCGTATCTTTTTTTTTTTTTTTTGTTTTTTTTTTGTTTTTTAATATTATTTATATTTTTGTTTAATTATTATATTATTTTTTTTTGTAATTTTTTAACATAAATAGTACTAATTTATTTTTTTTTTATTTATTTTTTTATTTTATTATTATTATTTTTATCGTTTTTATACAAAAAAAGAAAAAGATATTTTACCAAAGAATATACCCAATCCTTTGAAATTTTGAATATTACCAAAAGCATCTCCTTCAATGGCTCTTTCTGAGGTATAGAAAAATGCAAAACCATCACCATTATTATTATTGTTGTTGTTTTTACTATGAATCTTTTTTTTTTTTTTTTTTTTTTATATATTATTATTATTATTATTATTATTATTATTATTATTATTATTATTATTATTATTATTATTATTATTATTATTATTATTATCATTGAAGTTATTTTAATTATTAGTATTATTATTAAAATCCCATTATACAATTACAATAATATTAAATAGGTTAAAAAAAAAGCAATATTCATAATTAATAATAATATTAAAATAAATATATAATTAAAATACAATAAAAATGCAAATAAATATATAATATATAGAATAATATAAATTAATATTTTTATATTATATATTTATATAATATTTTGTTTTAAATTCTTAATAAATAAATTTGTTATTATATTAGTTATATAATTTTATTTTTTTACCTTATATTCAAATTCAATTTCCCAATTACTGGATATTAAAGGAACTTTTGACCATAACCATCCTTGTTTGGATTGTAAACTTGGGGTTAATCGAATATAACTATTGACTTCCATTATAGTGGCATTACCGAAACTCCAGTCACTAAATATTAAAATGAATAAAAAAAAAATAATAAATATATATATATATATAATATAGAAAGAAAAACCAAAACAAAACCATAGTGAAAATATTGAGTTATATATATATATATTAATATGAATAATCAATTATTTTATTATATAGAAAGATAGGAAAAAAAATATGATATAGACGTTAAAATTAATTATTTCATTATAAAAATAAAAATAATAAATAAAAAGTAATATATATATAAAAGTAATATGTTTTATGTTTTTAATTTTTGTTTTTTGTTTTAGCTTTTAAAGCTCTATTAATTATTAAATATAAATTTAATTTCGCGTTTTTTTTTTTTTTTTTTTTTTCATTTCTTATAAGTTAATATATTCTTTTCGTGTCTTATAAACTTGACTATTATATAATGGTATTATATATATATATATATATCTTCATTATTTTCTTTTTATGTTTCGCATAATATATATTTTTTTCTTTTAAAATTTTATAATTAATTTCATTGTATTTGGTATTATATCCTTTTTACTTTTTTGCTTTTTTTTTAGAAAAAAATTTTTTTATTGTGTTTCATGACATATCACTTTTGATTTATATATATTTTGTTTAAATTAGTTTCATTGTATTTGGTGACTTATTTTTTTTAAATAATTTTCATATCTTTTAACAGTATTCACAAAAAATAAAATTAAACAATATTGAAAAATTATAGGGAAAAAAAAAAGTAACATTATATAAAAAGTTAATATTTTACACATTTCTTAAACCCTGGTCTTTTATATATATTCAAATTAGTGAATATTATAATATTATATTAGATAATAATACACATAAATAAAAAATTGAAGATATTAATATAAATAGGTTTTAGTTAGTATTTTTTTTTTTTTTTTTTATTTTGTTAGTTTATATTAATAAATTGTAACGCTGTTTTATATGATAGAAAAAAAAAAAATAAAAAATAAAATACACATATTTATTAATTTATAATTTATTATAAAATTTTTAATAGTAATTACTGATATATGGAGGTTTTAAACTCAAATTCTTAATATCATAATACATTATGCTTTCATCAGGAACCGCAACATTTTTAGATATTAATAATGTTAAAGCTAAATAAAAAATTGAAAAAGTTCTTGAAAACATATTATTTTTATGCTATTTTTTTTTTTTTTTTTTATTTTTATTTTATTTCTTTTTCTTCGTATGTATAAATTTATATATTTTTTTTTCTGTTTTAGTTATTGATATTATATTTCTATATTTTAAAAAAAAATATAAATATATAAAATAAAAAATATTTTTTTTTTTTTAATTTTTAATAATTATTAAATTATATATATGAAATTAGTATTAAATGACAAAAAAAAATTTTTTTATCAATTTTTTTTTTTTTTTTGAAAATGTTTTGAAAATAAAAATAAAATATATTATTAATTTTAAAAATAAATTAAAAAAATAATTTATATTAAAAATAGATTAAAAAAAATTATAAAATGTAAATATTCTATTTTATATTTTTTTTGGCTATTATTTCTATGGAATTAAATGTATTATTTAAAAAAATAAAAGATAATAAAAATAATTTTTATAATTAAAAATAACGATCATAATAATATATTCATTTATAATTTATAAAAATTATAATTGTAGAAATTTTTAACTCTTAAATCAGTAATATAGTAAATTTATTTATAATGAAGATATATTGTACAATTTATAATAAAGTTCTTTTTTACTTTTATAATAATATAATTTATTAAGAAAATAATGAATAAAAAAAAAAATAAAATAAAAAAATAAAAAAGAAACTGATTAATTCTTTTTTTTTTTTTTTTTAAAGATACTTTCATGATATACTTTATTTTTTTTTTAATGAAAAATACTTATATTGAATTATAATAAAAGAAATTAAAAAAAATTAAAATTAAAATTAAAGTTCTGGTTAATTAAAAATAAAAAAATTAATTAAAAAAAAAAAAAAAAAAAAAAAACTGTTCATCAAATAATATATATTATTTTTTATTATTTAAAAAACTAAAAATAAATTAAATGAATAACTAAAATAAATAAATAAATAATTATAATAAATAAATAAATAAAATGAATATATATAATAAATACATATGTAATTATAATAAATATAAATACTTAAAAATACCAATTTATAAATATATAATGAAAAAAAAAAAAAAAAAAAAATCTTTTTTAATATAAATATATTATAATTAATGGTTTATTATTTTTATGTTGATTTATATAGTTTTTGTGGGGTATAAAATTTTGAAAAAAATACTTTTACATATATGTATATATATTTCACTTCATCATAGTATTAATTTAAAATATATAATATATAATATAATATATATTATATATTATTATTAAAAATTCATTAATATATTTAAAATAATCTTGTTTTTTTTTTTTTTTTTTTTTTTTTTTTTTTTTTTTTTTTCGATTATATTTAATTTTATAATTAAGAATATTTTTATTATTATTTGGATAATTCATAAAGGTTGGACATGCTTTCTAACTTTACATTTCTAATGTGCAAAAATTTTGAAAAAAACTCCATTATAGCTCTTGTTTCCACCTATAGTCCAGTGAAAAAAAAAAAAAAAAATAAAATAAAAAAAATTATTAATTATGAATAGAAAAATAATAAATAAAAAAAAAAATAAAATTTCATATAATATTAATAAATCATATTTAAATAATTATACAATATTAATGATATTATTATTATTATTACTATTTTTTATTATAATATAAAACCAAAATGATTATCTATTATTAACTATTATCATTTATAATAAGGTTTTATTGATATTATTTTTTATATTTACCTGAGATGAAACCATGGTATGATTTTTTCCTTGAATAATTTTATGACTAAAATCACCACATAAGGATTTAATAAATTTTGCCTTTAAAAATATATTTTAATTTTAATAATTATATTATTAACAAAATAAAATAAAATATTTTTTGTTGTTGTTAAAACATACTAATATAAAGACTAATGAATAAATAAATAATTATATTATATGAATCAATATGAAAAAAAAAAGTATATATAAATATATATATATATGTATCGAAATTAATTAACAGAATAACTTACATTATCTTGAGCTTCCTTTACACTAATTGTATCATCAGAAGATCCTTGTGTAATAAATATAGGAACACTCTTATTAATAATACTCCATTTTTGTTGACATTCTTTTACTCCCATTTTCTTCTCTTCTTCCAATAAATAACCACTAATACTAATAACTCCTCCGATAGCATTTTTAGTTCCAAAAATAGCAGCATCTAATGCGGCTGTTCCTCCCTGAGAAAAACCGAAAAAAAAGATTTGACGATAGTCATATTTATATTTATTGACTAAAACTTCCACAAAACGACCAACAATTTCTCGAGTTTTTAATAACCCTTGCATTCTTAATGGACAAGAACTAGTAAATACTATTTTATATTTATTAAAAAAATATATTATACATAGTTTAATTTATAGATTACATATTATTATTATTATTATTATTATTATTATTATTATTATTATTATTATTTAAAAAAAAAAAAAAAAAAAAAAAAAAGTAAATTAAATTTTTGTAATTTATATATATTAAATAATTTCAGTTAGAGTAAATAATAAATAATTAAATATTTGAAAAAATTAAAATTACATTCTCCATAATTATCAAAAGAAGGATACCATCCTGTTCCTTCATCGAAAAATGGTATTGGGAATGGAGCTCTTAATGCAACAATTGCTGTTTGAGGTAAACTAATTTTTTTACCAAAATTTATGAAATTTGTTGGATTATCACCTTTTTAATTATTATTATTATTATTATTATTATTATTATAATTATTGTTATTATTATTGTTATTATTATTATTATTGTTATTATTATTATCACCAATATTATTATTGTTAAAACGTTAATATTAATGGAAAAAATAACAATAAATAATTTATTAAATATTTATAAATAATATTATAATTATTAATAATAAAGAATAAAGAATTATTGATTAATTAAAACATTAAAAAAGTAATATTAAAAATAATAATGTTTGTATATAATATAATAATTATGAAGTTTGAGATATTAATTTGCTTTTTAAATAAAAAAAATATATATATATATATATTACAATAACAATAATTATTTTATTATAGAATTATTAAATATTTATATTTACCAAGACCATGGAATAAAACAAGTATATTATTATTAAATTTATCTTTACTATCTGAATATTTAAATTTACAAAAATTGAAATCTGAAGATTTCAATGGGTCATGATTAACACTTTTCATATATTCTTTCACATTAATATCCATGTTCATTTTTGATTAATATTAATATATATATATATTTTTAAAAAATAATGAATGAAAGTTATTACAAAATTATTTATAAGTTACGAATGAAATTTCGATTTTAATGATTATTTCAATGACAATTTTTTTTATTTTTTATTTTTCTCTTCAAATTAAATTGATTAAATTTTAATAATTTTGTATTTTGATTGTTAAAAAGAATATTAAAATATTATATATTGCCAAATATCAAACAAATAATATTTAATATTTCGAAATTATTATTATTTTAATATAATTGGTTTTCTTTTTAAATGAATGACTGAATTTTATTAAATTTTATTAAATTCTTTATATTAACTGATTTAATATTTTTTTTTTTTTTTTTTTTTTCTATGTTATTAATTATATATTTAAACGATTGGAAAATTGTACATCAGAATGTATACATTAAATAAAAAGTTTAATTATAATATTTTTAATATATACAGATTTATATAAGTTAATGATTTTTAAAATAATTTTATAAATATAAAAATATTATAATATTATAATATATATAAAAATATTTTTTATATTCAAATAAATATATTTTTATAACATACAGAACAGTTTAAAAATAAATTTATTAAAAATACATTAAAAAAAAAAAAAAAAAGTGTTAAAGTCAAATTATATATATATATAAAAAAATAGATTATTAAAAAGGTTGATTTAAAATTTTTTTATTAATAAAATAAATAAATAAATAAATAAATAAATAAATAAAATATATATTTAATTAGAAAATATATATATATATATGTATAAATAAAAATCAAAAAAAAAAAAAAAAAAAAAAATAAAAATAAAAATAAAAAAAAATATATCTCATGTAACATTAGTAAAAGGTTGGACAATTTAAATTTTAATTTTTTTTGTCCAACCCTTTTTAAAGTATTTAGAAATATTATACATGATAAATATCCTCATGAATAATTAGAAATATAAGTAAATAAAAATTATATTATTTTTGATAGAATAACTAAGTATAAATATTTAAATAAAATAATATTATTTTCAAATCATTTGTAAGTATATATATATAACCAAAATATAATATATATTTGATATAACTTCATGCTTCATATAATATTTATTATATCTAAAAATGGTATTATGATACACATGTGATTAAATGCATAAATAGTGAGAAGTGATTATAAACCTTTTTTTTAATCATATTATAAATAAGAAATCCTTTCACATCAATTAATTAATTATGAATTCAAAGACTAGGTTTAATTTTTGTATTGATACTTTTGAAAAAAACTTATATAGAAGAAAGTTGAAATACGATTAAATAAAGGGTAATATATTAATATATTATAATCATAGTTATTAATCATTACCAATGTATTATATACAGAATAATTATTAATCGTTACTAATGTGTTAAATATAGTATGTAAGTATAATAAATATACTATGCTATAATATATATATATTTTATGTATTAATAGAATATTTAAATATACAAAAGATAATAAAATAAATAAGAAAATGATCTTCAATAAAAATTTAAATAATAAAAATATAAATTCATATCAAATTCATATTATATTTCATATTTATATCACCCTTATATTAAATATTTATAACGGAGATCTAGTTTTTTGAATCCATACAATATACAGAAATATTTAAACAAAAAAAAAAAAAAAAAAAAAAACTAACATTATACTAAATGAAATTCTCAAATTTTAATATAATGTTGTATGTTACACAATGTATTATTAATCAAATTTTTGAGTATTTTTTTAGAATTACATATATATATATATATATATATATATATATATATTTTTTAAATATTTAAAAATGATATTATATCTTCAACTATACAGAAAAAAATAAATGAAAAATGTCATATTGTATTTGTGAAATTTTTTATTATTTTAATTTTTTTTTAACTAAATATTAATAATATTAATATTATCATCATTAATATTATAATTTTATTATTATTATTACTACTACTACTATTTATTATTATATTAAATATATATATTTATTAATTGAAATTAAAATTAACGTATTTAAAAATATTTATTACTCCAATAATAATTATTCAATAATATTTAATAGTTTTTTATTCATTTATTTAATCACATACAATTATTTTATTTATTAAATTTATTTTTTATTACTTTTATTTAATTATTCTATTATTATTATTATTTATTCAATTATTTATTTTATTATTATATTATATATTTATAAAACATTTGTTTATTTTTATTTTTATGTAATTGTTATAAACTAAATCTAACAATTTAATTTCATTTTATAGTATTAATAATTTATTAAATTATATCAATTAAAAAACTAAATAAATGATATATTTTCCATAAAAAAAGAAAAAAAAAAATTATTATTATATAATTATTTTTATTATTTGTATTATTCTTGTCTATATGTCTATAAGTAATTTTTTTTTTTTAATTTGAATAATATAAATAATTATTATATAATAAAAAAAAAAAGTAAAAACTTTTTATTATTTATTTTATTATTATATTGCATGTTTACAATATAATAATACATTTATTTATTTTTTTTTTTTATTTTTATTTTTATGTAATTGTTATAACTAAAATTAGCAATTTTATTAATTTTTTTTTTTTTTTTTAGTATTAGTAATTTATTAAACTATATCATATCTATTAAAAAATTAAATAAATGATATATATTCTATAAAAAAAGGGAAAAAAAATTATTATTATATAATTATTTTTATTATTCATGTCTATGTGTCTATTTGTAATTTTTTTTTTTATTTGAATAATATATATAATAATTATATAATAAAAAAAAAGCTTCTATTATAATAAATAATATAAAGTATTAATTATTTTATATTATTATACTCTATTTGGTTATTCTATTTTATGATTTTTACTTGTAGTGAAATTGTTTTATAATTGAGTATTGAGTATTTAATAATTATATGATGGTGAAGGATAAACGTTAATTTGTAATGATTTATTTTCATCTCTGTTATCAAATAAAAATAAATTTGATTGTGCATAAGAACCTGAATAATTATTAAGTATATTTTTATCTGATATAAAAGTTTTATATTCAAATGGTGATGATTTAGTACTTTGTTGATTATAGGCATCATTTATATTTTTCTTTTCTTCAAATGCACTATACATAACAGTTTTACCTTTTGTATTATTATTATAATTATTATTATTTGAACTACCATTTTTGTAATTTCCGCTTGATTCCTTTAGTGAATATGTATTTGCTTCGTATCTGAAAAGAAGAGAATCAAGTGCTAAAATTAAGATAAATGAACATTTAAAGCAATGTAATAAAGTGGAAATTCCATTTAAAATTACATTTTCATCCGTTGAGAAATCAGTGTAGATGTTAATTAAGGAAAGAAGAGTACTAACGATATCCACAGTAACTAATATAATATATGTAGAATGTTTAATGTATTTATTGATGTTAGAAGATTCGGCTACAGCTCTACTGTTATTCTTTCTAATAAAGTAAAGAATAAAAACAGTACAAATAAGATCAGATAAAGCCATAACACCAAAGGCATAACCATGGTAAATACGAATAGTATGATCTTGTAAATAACCTTTCTTCATTCTCATGTAACCAATTAAAAGTCTGAAATAGGTAAATGGAATAATTAAACCCAAAATAGTATATTTAGTAATAACTGCTAATTTACCTTTGGCAAAAGCTCTCATCTTGATTAAATTTAAATAAGGAATTGCATATTCAGAAAAGATCCAAAAAATTTCATTAATAAAGAAAAAGATAACAAAAAATGGTTTTTCTACCTTTTCTTGATCTTTTTTACAAATATATGCTATAGTACCATTTTCAAAAATTGCACCAAGTACACCTGATATAGAAGAATAAAATAAAACTTTCCAATAAATTCCTTTTCTAACACTGGCGTACATAAGAGCAACCATTAAGAATTGTATAACCATAGCATAAAAAAAGGTTTCTTGAAATTGGTTAAAAAAACCCTCTATAAAATTTTCACTTGTTTTACCATAACAAGTATTTGTTGAAATAGAATATCTATTTAAAGTTATATTATTCATTTTATGCATCATTTTTTAATTATTTTTATTATTTTTATTATTGTATTATTTTTTTTGTATTATTATATGTCTTGTACTATTATTATTGTTGCTATTATTATTATTATTATTATTATTATTATTATTATTATTATTTTGTAATTTAAAATTATATAAAAGTAAAAATTTTAAATTAATTATAAATTTGTTGATTCTAAAGTATAATAATTACTATAATAACCTCTATGAATTCTATAATAATTATTAGTTTAATTTTAATTTTAATTTTATTTTTTTTTTTATTTTTTTTTTTTTTTATAATTTATTATTTATTATTAATAGATTTTTTTTTTTTTTTTTAATTTCTCCTTTGTTTATTACTACATTAATTAATAAAGATTATCTTATTAATATTAATAATAAAAAACCCACCGTTATGTGACCATAAAAATTTTAATTAAATATTTATTATTAATTTTCAAAAAATATTTTTTATACAAAAAAAAATTTATATATATATATATAATATTTATATAAATTTTATCAAAATTTACTAATTCTAGTATAAATCTATGAAAAATGGGTAAATTATAATAATAATCTGTAGTACTATTTAAATAATTATTATGATTACTAATTAAAATTTTTATTTAAAATTTATCTAATATAAAAAATATTTATAATAAATATTTAAATATTTGCATTTAATATATTATTATGAAAAAAAAAAAAAAAAAAAAAAAAAAAAGAACATAATACTATATTAAGTTCATAAATATTTAAGTATCAATAAATGTTGTTTTTTATTTATTTTATCACATAAATTTTAAACATTATTTTATTGAATATAAAGTAAATTATCAGCAAATAAAAATATCTCTATAAATTAATTTAATTTAATTAAATTAAAATAAATAAATAAATAAATAAACAGGAAATAAAATAAATAATGAAAATTGATATATATAAAAATAGATACAGAAAAATAAAAACCAAAAAAAAAAAAAAAAAAAAAAAAAAAAAAATAAAATATAAATATAAAAATAAAAATAAAAATATTTTCTACACCAAACGGAAAATATAATCAAATTGTACAGATGTGATTAAATCACATGATTAATTTAATAAATATATATATAAATAAATAATAATATAAAATTTTATTGTTAAAATTATTATTATAATAATATTTAATAATTACTTTATTAAATATAATTATATTTTACATAAATTTAAAAAATATTATTTTATTTTGTTTATATAACATAAATTTTGTTTTTTCTGTAAATATTTATTTTATCATATCAATATTATTAAACATAAATTTATTTATATTTAGATTATATTAAATAGCAAAATCCATACCATCCGCTAATACAAAATCCATAATAAACTTATTTAATATATATATATAAAACATCAAAAATAATAATAAAAATTATCACATCTTAAAAACTGATACAGAAAAGCAATATATACATATTTAAAATATTATAAAAATATTATTTATAAATTGATTATATTAAATAGCGAAAAACATATTAGTAAAACATAAATTTATTTATTCGGACCATATTAAATAGTAAAATCCATCCCATCCTCTAATACAAGATTCTTAATAAACTAATTTAATATATATATATATCTATAAAACATCGAAAATAAATAATAAAAATTATCACATCATAAAATTTGACACAGAAAAGAAAAATATGTAAATAAAAAATAATATAAAAACAATTTTGTTTTAATAATTTATATGAAAATATATTAATTATAAAATTTATAAAAAATCATTTAAAATCTTATATATATATATATTGAGTTATTAATAAATAATTATATATATAAATATAATTATTAATGAGACATAATAAATTTAATAAATCTTTTATAATAATATTACTTGAAAAAAAAATATTATAATATGCATTATTTAACTATGATTTATTTTTTATTATCTAGAAATATAATTTAAAAAGCCATTTATATTATTAAAATATGATTCATTTTCAATTGTATTGATTTATTAATATAAAATTATAGATATATATATAATTATTAATAATTAATGATAACGATTATACTATTATTTATTTGAGAGAAAAAAAATTAATAAATTATACTATTAAATTAAAAAGTATAATAATATATTCTTATTTATCCTATATGTCTTATTTAGATATTTAAATAACTTTTAAAAATTTCCCAATTAATTCATGATATATGATATAAACTAATAAGTAAAAAAACTGATGAAATTATAAAAATATATATATGTAATTAAATTAAAATGTTTAAAAAAGAACATTAAAATATCAATAATAAAATATGATACAAAGAATATATATATGACTTTTAAATATTTCAGAATTTAATATTAGAAATACATATATATTTCATTATTAATTTCAAAATTTTTATTTTTATATTTGATATTTTAAAAAAAGGAAAAAAATTATAAAAAAAAATAATAAAATTAAAAAATAAAATAAATAAAATGAAATGAAATATAGTAAAAATAAATAAAATAAAATATAATATAATAAAAATAAATAAAATAAAATAAAATAAAATAAAATAAAAATAAATAAAATAAAGAAAAATAAAAAGAAATTAAGATTATATTTATATATATTTTTATGGTATATTTATTTGTCAAAAATCATAGTGGATAAGAGGGAAATTTTAATTTAAAAATGATATTTAAAATAAAAAATATTTATTATTATTATTCTTGTTATTTATTATACATACAAAGCAAAATAAAAAAAAATAAAATAAAAATATATAAAAAAACAATCTATTGATGAAAAAATAAAAAAAAAAGGATATTGATGAAAATATAAATATAATTAACATTAATCTTAAATATAGATAAAGAAATTAACAATGTTAATTTCATATAATGAAACTAAAATCATATATTTAATAATCAATTCATTAATAAGAAATTACATTTTTGATTTAATTGAATTTATATTTTCGAATCAGATAAATATTTTTTTTCTTCTCTTTTTTTTTTTTTCTTTTAAAGACTAGGAATAAACTTTATTGACTAATATTTATTAATTTTTTTTTTTTTTTTTAGACTTAGAGAAAACTTTATTTAATTTATAATAATAATAAAATTACATGATTTTAATAAAAAAAAATAAAATAAAATACATGAAATAAAATATTATATATTATAAAATTATAAAAGTACGTTAGAAGCAATAGCCTCTAACTTTTCCTATTCCTCGATGATAACACCACGTCCATTATTGCGAGTAATAATTTCAGTATTAGTGTTATCTAACGAATCTGTATCTGTTCTTTCTTCGGGAGGTGAAAATTCACGAAAACCTTCTGAGTCATCTTTCGTACAGGAAAGGATAAGAGGGAAGTGGTCAGAAATATCATTGAATGTACTATAAAGAGATACCTTATTAATGTATTCCTTCATTTTACAATTAAATAAAACATGATCAATACAAGAAGATCTACCATCCCGAGCCCATATGAAATCGAGACCCGATAAGTTTTTTAGTGAACTACTGATGAGATGATTTATTAAGTAAATTTTCGAATTGGGATTTAGACATATTAAAGTCACCTACATGAATAGAAGGTGTATTAGTATGTTTCTTTATCCAAATAGTAATTTCTGAAAAGGCATTCTTTCTTTCTTCCTTATGAGTTACCGTAGAAACATAAATATTATCAATTGTGCATTTAATTCCCCAAAAAGAAGTAATGTTGACAAAAATGATAAACTTATATTCAAAAGGATCTGGAGAAAATGAACAAGAACGATGTACACTTATATTAAGACCTCTCATACCAGGTATATTTGGATCAGCTTTTCGTAAAATTGTATTATAGTGACAAAGAAATAGGTAATTATTTAAAAGTACATTAAGGTATTGGCTATTACCGACCTCTTGCAAGCAAATACAGATGGGTTTAAAAATTTCATTAAAGTATCTAATACCATCATGTTTTTCAGCATTCCATCCATTAATGTTCCAACTGACACAAAGATTAAAGAACTGAGTAGACGGTGAGTAAATACTACTATAAAGAAAATCTTTAACCATTGATTTTGTTTCAAAAGAAGAAAATTTGTTGTTAAATTTCTTAACTTCACTGAAAGTTCTGATTTTGTTGGTTTGGATCCAATTAATTTTATAGATTGGAAGGCAATGGGTAAGAAGAAATAAAATATTTAGGTATTAAGTGGGTTTAACATAGTTTATCCTTAAAATGAAATAATTTTCCATATTAGGTGTGTGTTTTTTTGTAATTCCATGAACTATTTCATTGCAATTGGAAATACGTTTACTAAGAAATTCCCAAAGTTTACTAACAGACCATGATTGAAGATCATGAATAAAGATAAGAATAAAATCTTTATTCTAAATATCGTATCTTCGAAGGCCACACCGCAAAACAGGTATAGTTGCTGAATTTGAAGATGTATTATCCATTTCAAGAAAGCCTAAAAAATAAAATAAAAGAAGAATAAAATAAAAAATAATAAAAATAATAAAAAAATAGATAAAATTTTTTTTTTTTTTTTAAATATATAATAAAATAAAATAAAAATAAAAGAGAAAATAAATTCCCTTTAAATATTATATAAAAAAATATTGGTGTTGAATATTTGAAAGCTTGAAATATATAATTGTTCTTGATGATTTAATAGATTTTAGATTTTGTAAAAAATTGATTTTATCCGGTATTACTGATATAATATTTATAAATTTACTCAAGGGTTAGAAATTTATAGATACAAAATTACTTGTATATACTGTTAAAATGAATAATTGTTTCTTTTTATCTTTTGACTGATTGTAATTCTTTCAATTAATAAAGTACTTTAAAGATGTTAAAAATTTTCTGTTGAATAATCATAAATTAGCTAAAAGTATATTTAAAAAAGAAAAAATATTAGTAGAGAAAGACTATAAAAAAGATTCCCATCCGTTAAATAATGTCTTAAACACGAGTTTTGGAGTGAATCAATCCCCTACATTTCCATTTTACAATAGCTACATGAAAGTTTAAATAATACTATAGAAAAATACATATACAAAATAATGCTAAAGTAAAAAATACAATAGATTCATTACAATGATAATAAGTAGAAACTACATGATATTATTAATTATACAACTCCAATGTTACTACATATCCAGTTTAAAACAATATATAACATCAGGTTCACTTTCTACAGTCTTCCAGTATTCCAGTTTTCATTCTTCGTACTAAAAGCCACTTTAGAATGGATAACCATCGATTATCATCAGAATCACAGAAAGCTGTAATTAGTACACCTGATATAGGTTATTCCTTTTCCATCAACCCTCCATGGACCTGGAAAAACAGTCCACATCATTGAGTATTTTATTATCGTTACTACCTCTTTTCTCTAGTTTACGTTTAAGAGTTCTACTTTCTTTCGTCCGTGTATATTTTCTAGATATTGGAATATTATTAACTAAATAGGAAATAGTACAATTTGAATCTTTCCATTTATCAAAACATTTGACTTGAGACAAAGCACACTTAGCTGACAATGGAGGAATATTTAAATCTTTTGAAATAAAATATACATTAATAAAAGATTTGACTTTTTGTAAACCTGCAATCCATCTTAATCCTTTATTAATTAATTTCTGAGTATTATTTAAGAGAGCAAAAACATAATTGTTAATTTCATATATAATATAAAAAGTAATAATTCATATATATGAATTATTATATATACATATATGTATATATATATCACAATAATGTATTATTAATAAATATTTTTAAAAAGTATTATAAATAATAAATAAATATTAAATATTATAAATAATAAATAAATAGTAAATATTTAAATAATAAATATAATAAGTATATATATAATAAGTATAATGAAACACAATAATATAAGAAAAAAAAATAAAAATAAAATACACTTTTTTATTTTTTTTATTTTTATACAGATTTTTTATATTTTATTTAAAATAAAATTAAAAAAAAAAAGAAGTTTTTTTTCTTTTTTTGTTATTGTTATTTATACTTTTACTTGTACTTTGTTTTACTTTTACTTTGTTTCGTTTTTCATTTTTCGTTTTCCTTTCTTTTTTTTTTTTTTTTTTATTCTTTCATTGAATATATACAAAAACTTTTACTTTTAATAAAAAATTAAACTTTTTTTTCTTTTGTTTTATTTTTAAATAAAATTATTTTTCTTTTAAAATTAATTCATTTTCTATTTAAATGAACTAAATTCTATCAATAAATTATTGTGTAAAAAAAAAAAAAATACACTCACTTAATAATTTATTTATTTCATTTTTTTTTAAACTTTTTTTTATATTTACAAATAATTTTATAATTTTATATGTAATACTATCTTTTTTTTTTTTTTTAATAAAACCAAATAAATTTTGATTTTTATAATAATAATTTTTTCTTTTCATTCATTCATAATATTTATGTTTAAAAAAAAATGGAATAAAAATTACATATTAATATTTTTTTTTCTTTTGTAAAGTGTTTGATTGTTGTTTAAATAATTTACTTAAATAATGCTTGTGTTAAATTCGTTATAATATACTTATAATATAATAATATATATATATATATATTATTTGTTTATATATATATATTTTTTTTCTTTTTTAACTTAATTTATAGGTTATATTAATAATAAAATTTGCATGTGTTATAAATATATTAATATATTGATAAAAATAGGATATATAATTATATTGATATATTGATAATATAATATATATATATATATTGATATAATGAAAATTGGCTTCGGAGTTTTGAATTTAAGTATTTATATATATAAATTTTATTTACATTTATAAATACTTTTTTTTTCTTATTTTTTTTTTTTTTTTGTTGTTGTTTTTTACTCCTTCCTTGAGTAATTTTTTTCCCTTTGTTTTATTTTTTTTTATTTTTTTTTTCCAAAATTTCAATTTTTCTTTATATATAAAGAGGAATCTTTTCCCTTTTTTTTTCATTTTACTATTAGTTTTTTTTTATTTATTTTCTATTTTATTTACTTTTTTTTTCAATTCATTTCAATAATTTGATTTAATTTAATTGGTAATATCTTTAGTTTCAATATCAAATTCATTACTTCCGTCAACATTTTTTCCTTTTGGAGCAACTGAATCTTCAATTATAATTTCATTTGGTACATCAACTACTACATCACTATTGAATGGTACCTTTTCACCAAGTAATCTTAATCCAATGTACATAACAATAACAGCTATTGGAAGAGTAATATACCATGAAATTCCAAATCCAGCTGGAAGATAACAAACTATTATAGTAATAATAGCAACATAGAGAGTATAGTAAATTTGAGTTTGAACGTGAGCAATATGATCACAACTGGTACCCATAGAAGATAAAATAGTAGTATCAGAAATTGGAGAACAGTGATCACCGAAAATAGCACCAGTTAATACACCACTAGTACAAATGATAGCAAAGTCCATATCAGCCTTAATAGCCCAAGCAAGTGGAATAGTTAAAGGCATTAAGATACTCATAGTACCATAGGAAGTACCGGTAGCGAAAGAAATAATAGCACTTAATACAAAAATAATAGTAGGTAAAATGAATTTTGGGATAGCGTTTTTCAAAACGCTGACTAAATAATCAGCAGTACCTAATTCTTTGATAACACCACCTAAAGACCAAGCAAGTAATAAAATAACACCAGTGATGACAATAGTTTTCATACCGTTAATCCATTCACCGATAGCATCATCAATAGATAAGATTTTTTGAGCAGCAGCCATGATAATAGAAACAATAGAGGCGAATAAAGCGGATTGGAATAAGGCAACAGAGGCATCTGCATTAGATAAGGCTTCGAAAATACCCTTAATGGAAAGTGGAGAATTTTTCATTAAATCAATAAGTTCCTTGTCTTCTCCACCCTTAATAGTAGTGTAACCACTCCAGTAGAAAGCAATAAGTGCACTGATAACTAAAGTAAGAATTGGAATGATAGCATTCCAAATAGATAATTTAACACCTTCTACTGGCTTAACTTCTTCAAAGTTTTTGTTCTTAGAAAGAGATTGAATTGGTTGATCATCTTCTCTCTTACGAGCCTTTTGTTCAGCCTTTTTCATTGGACCGAATTCAATTAAGGTAAGGGCAGTCATTGCTACAAAGATTAAAATTAATATATTATAGAATCTGAATGGGATGGTCTTTAAGAAGACATCGAAACCGGTGACATCTTCTCTACCAATAGACTTGAAACCATCAGCAATTAAACTAACTTCTAAACCAATCCATGTAGAAATAATAGCAATACCAGCAACTGGAGCAGCAGTAGCATCAACTAAAAAGGCTAATTTTTCTCTGGAGACTCTGAGTTTATCCATGACAGGTCTCATGATTGGACCGACAATTAAAGAATTAGCGTAATCATCAAAGAAAACTAATAAACCTAAAATTTCTGTAATAATTTGAGCTTTTCTTGGGGTATTAGCACGTTTAGCTAAAGCTTCAGCTAAAGCCTTTGCACCACCCATCTTTGCAATTAAATGAATGACACCACCAATAAGTAAACATTGAAGAATAATACCAGCGTTCCATTGGTCAGCCATACTAGAAATGACTTGGGAACCGAGAGATAAAAATCCGTTAACAAAACTACCAGCAATATTCATATTAGTTACATTAACCATAAATTCACCAATAAAGACACCAATGAATAAAGATAAAACAGTGGCCTTTGTAATGAAAGCTAAAACAATAGCTACTAATGGTGGTAAAATAGATAAGATACCATAACGATCTGCTTTTTCAGCATTGCTTGGTGATCTATTAATGATAAATGAAATAGCAAAGAGAGCAAGGATAGTTAAAACTATTGTTGTACAAATTATGACAGCTTTTTTAACACTCATGATTATTCTATATTAATTATAATTATAATATAAATTTATATTTATATGTGATATTTATCATTAATAAATATTTATATTTATATTTTATTATATCATATTAAAAATTAAAAAAAGTCAATATTTAAATAAATATATAAATAATAATAATTTTCTATCATAATAATTCTCTATTCTATTTTAATTTATAAATATTAAATATTATTCTTTAATTAACACTATTTTATAAGTAACTAAAAAATATATATATATATATATATAAACAAAATTTCAACTATTTATTTTTTAATATTTATTACTTCCACTATTTCTTTTTTTTTTTTTTTTAAAATGAAATTCTTAACATTAAAAATTCTTCATATATATATACTTATAAATTGCATATATAAAAATATATAAATAACAAAAAAAAAAAAAAAAAAAAAACTTACAATTAAATAACTTTAAATCAAATTATATATTTTACTTAAATAGGTTTATGTAGTGGTATATTTTCAATTCCTCTTTAAAAAGAAAATACTTTTTTTTCTAAAATAGACAAATAAAAGTGTAAAAAAAAATTAAGTCCTCTTTTCTTTAAACTTTTATTTTATTTAAATTACTTTTATTAAACTACTGATTAATTAAAAAAAAAATTTTTTTAGGGAAATATATATCTTTTTATATGTTTTTTTTTTTATTATTATTAATATTATTGCTTTTTTTAATTCATATTTTAAGTTTTTTTTGTTTTTTTTTTTGTTTTTATTAAAACAGTTAATATAATAAATTTAATTAATTAAAGTTAATTTAATTTAAATTTAAAAAATTAATAAGTTTCAGGAATCTTATTGTACACCCCAATTTTAATCAATTTTAATCCAATGACTTACTTAAT
Source organism: Neocallimastix lanati (nom. inval.) (assembly GCA_016946835.1). Classification (NCBI taxonomy): domain Eukaryota; kingdom Fungi; phylum Neocallimastigomycota; class Neocallimastigomycetes; order Neocallimastigales; family Neocallimastigaceae; genus Neocallimastix; species Neocallimastix lanati (nom. inval.). The sequence goes on along the minus strand of JACVTC010000052.1, from coordinate 140,701 downwards.
TTAAATGGACCAATAAATTGTTAGCTGCTGTGTAATAAAATGTACAAAACGTGGCTTTCTTTATCTAAAAAAATAACAACTAAATCTAGCCAGCTGTGGATTTTGTATTCCCTAAAATTACGCCTACAAAGCAAACATGTTTGACTTATTTTTACATTGCCCATAATCTTTATAATAAAATAATAAATATATTAAAAATTACTGCGCCACATTAATATATTTTTTCATTAATATTTTTGTTTTTTTAATTACAAAAAAATATTAAGACAAAACAATACTAATATACATTTATAACTCCATAAAGATAAAAATAAATTTTTTTTTTCTTTTTTTTCTTTATTGTTGTTGCTGTTTAAATAATTATATATTTTAACAAAGAGGAAATAATAAAATCGACAAATAAATAATTAATCTATTAGAATTAATTATTTTATCATATTTAACTTTTCTTTTTTAAAAAAATTGCCTACTCTTAAATAAAATCATATTTTGTACAACAACAAAAATGTTGAGAAACTTTTTTTTTTTTTAATAAGGTAGTTAAAAGCCTATAAAAAAACTTTTTAATAAAAAAAATTATATTCATCTCAATCCTTTTTTTTTTTTTTAATATCCACTTTTAATTATCAAATATTAATCACTTTCATTTTAATAATATTTTATAATTCTTTTATATTATTATTTCATTTTTATTTTATTTTATAATATTATTTTAATATTTATTTTATTTTATTCAATCTGTACTGTATATTTATATTTTAACTATTTATTTCATTTCATTTTATTTTATTTAACAACATCAATATTATAAACCTCCAAAATCAGAAAGTAGATTGATAAAAAAAGATCTTTTTATGTAATAACACCAATAAAGATTATAGTATATATTATAATTGAAATCTATTAGTTCAACTAAAATCTCATCTATATATATATATATAATTACTTTTAGATCATCTAAAAATAATTATAATTATAAATATATATTTATATATATCTGTATATATATAAATGAATATAAAGAATTCATATATATATAATAATATTTAGTTCTATTCAATTCAATTCAATTTACTTTAATTCAATACATTTTAATATTAGGTTTTCATCAATGAAATTAAATTGTAATATATATTCTACTCTATATGACTCAAGATAATAAAATTTAACATTATAATGTATAATACAATACATTATATTATAAATATATTATTATTAATATATTATAATTAATATATTATTTATTATTTTATATATTATTTGTTATATTATTTGTTATATAATATATAATATCATATATTATTAATTTAATTTATATATTATTTTCAGTAATAAATAGATTTAATTAAAAATTTTTGATTATTACTAAAAAAAAAAAAAAAAAAAAAAAAAATAGAAAAAATAAAAATAAAAATTAAAAAATAAAATCTTTTAGATTTTGATGCTTTACCCTGATTTTTTTTTTTTTTTTTTTTTTAAACTTTTTCTTTTTCTTTTTTCCTTTTTTTTTTTTGCCTTTCATAGATAATAGCCAATATTACTTTCTCAAAATAAATAAAAAATACATTGTAGGCAAAAAAATAATTAAAATATATATAATAAAAGATTTATATTTAATTTTCTTCATTGGAGTTAAAAATTCTCACCTTTAATTTTTTTTTTTCTTTTTTATTTTAATATTTTAATATTTTTAGTTGCTTATTTTTATTTTAAATTTTTTAATTAATATTTATTAATACTAAATTTTATTATATAAGAAATTTTGTTAATTTTTTTGAACAATCAATTATTATTTATCATATATCTTACATGAAATTACTATTTTTAATTATTTTAAATTAATTCCTTTTATTTATTAATTATTATTAATTATTTAATTATTTTTCATTCATTATTATTCAATTATTTATCCAATTATTTATTCAATTATTTATTCAATTATTTATTTATTTATTTATTTATTATTTATGTCATTTTTAAAATTATATTTTTTATATTAAAGTTTATATATTAATATTTATTCTAGTGTTAAATTTTATATGATAAATTTATATATTAATATTTATTCTATTGTTAAATTTTATATGATAAATTTTATTTTTTTTTAAAAATTAGAGTTCATAATAATATGATATTGACTAAATTTTTATGTTTTATTTCTCAATATCTTTATCTTTTATATTACTTTTTTTTTTATTTTTATCGTATTTTATATTACCTTATATTATATTTTCTTATTTTTTTTATATTATATTTTATTTTCTATTTTACTATACTTTTTATTTATTTTTTTTTAAATTTATTTTTATATTTTAGATTACATTATTAAATAAAAAAAAATAAAATAGGACACATTTGAATTATATATCATATATCGATTAATTTTTTATAATTTTTTTATTTTATATTTTATATTATGTTTTACAACGTATTTTACTTCAATTTTATATAATATTTAATTAAGTAATTAATAGTCTATTTTCATTCATAATTTTATTATAATTTTATTATGAGAATTGTAATTATATTTTATATTTTATCATAATAAATAAAAATATTTCAATATATGAATTAATATTGATTTAAACTATTATACTTTGTATTAAATCTATATATAATAATTAATAATACAAATAATAAAAAAATATAAAATTATAAAATAAATAATAAATAATTTATTATTCAAAATATTTAAAGATTAATATAAAAATGTATAATAAAAAATAATATATTATATACTAATAAAATTTTTAAAATTTATTATATTTTAACATCCACTATAATTTATAATGAATTTAAATAATTAAATCAATAGCAATATTAATTTATTTATTTATTTATTAGAAAGATAAAAAGATAAATATTTAGTAGATTCAAAGTAGTACGAAAATCCTATTGGATTATAAAACTAAATTTTAATTCGTTCAAAATAACATAATCAGATTGTGTCACAGAAAATATAAAACTTTTTTTTTTTTTTTTTTTTTTTAAAGAAAAAAGAAAAAAACGAAATTGCAAAATATTATTTTTATTTAAATAAAATAAATAATAATTAAATAGAATTAAGTAATAATTATTTATTTAATTAATTATAATTAAATAATTAAAGGTTTAACATTTATTTATTATTATTATTTTTTTAATTTATTATATAATTACTTTTATGAGCTTTAAAAGAGTTTGATTTTCAATAAATTTTTATTTTTTATTTTTTATTTTTTTTTTTTTTGGTTTATATTATTTATATTATTAATTATTCTTTTATCTTTCATTTTTCTTTTTTACTGTTATAATTATAGCATTTCGGTTTATAAACTTTGTTTTCTACTTTAATTTTATTTATTTATTTTTTTTTATTCAAATATATAAAAATTGATATATGAATAGTCACTGAAGAAGGGGCGTTATAATTTTTGCCTTTTTATTATTATTCATTATTTATTATTTATTTATTATTTATAAATTATAGAATAATATTTTAATAAACTGAATTATATATAATTTCCTATTAAACTTTGTTTTATATTTTTATTTTATTTATATTTTTATTTTATTTATATTTTTATTTTATTTATATTTTTATTTTATTTATATTTTTATTTTATTTATATTTTTATTTTATAAAAATTAAATTTTTTTAGTTATTTCATTTTTCTTTATAATTTTTTATTTAATTAAATTTTTAATTTGTTTTACACTGAAAAAAAAAATTTTTTTTTATTTAATCTATTAAATAAACTTTTATATCCAATAGAATGATGGAAAACTAAAAAAAAAATTTTTGACTAGTTTTTTTTTTTTTTTTTTTTTTTTTTTTTTTTAAATATATAATATAGATTTTATAATATATTTAATATATTTATAAAAGACATATAGCAATTCATAAATATTATATTATTATGTATATATTATTTAAGATAGAAAAAAAAATAAAAAAACTAAAACTTTTTTTTTAATATCCTTTAGTTTCAATATTTTATCTATTATGTAATTTTTTTTTACTTTATAATTATTATTCATTAAATATTATTATTACCACTATTACTTTATACCTGTATTATATTTATTTCTTTAAATAAATAATTTTACTTATCAAAAAGTATATTTAATATAATAATAATTAAAAGAAAATAAATAACATATTTAATTAAATGATATAATTTAAAGAATATTCAAAAGAATATTATATAATTAAAAAATAAATTCATATGATAATTATAATTAAAAAAAAAAAATAAAAAATAAAATAAAAATTTATTGAAAATCAAACTCTTTTAAAGCTCATAAAAGTAATTATATAATAAATTAAAAAAATAATAATAATAAATAAATGTTAAACCTTTAATTATTTAATTATAATTAATTAAATAAATAATTATTACTTAATTCTATTTAATTATTATTTATTTTATTTAAATAAAAATAATATTTATAATTAAATTGTAATATATTAAAAATAGGAAGAAAAGGAAAAAGAATTTTTAAAATTATATATATATATAAAAAAAAAAGAAGAGATTAAATTTTTAAATTATTAATTGTGTAACCTTAGGATATTCATAAAATAAAATATTAAAATAAAATCAAATTGGATATGAAAATAAAATGATATAAAATAAATATTATTATTACTTATAAAAATCAATATATAAATATATTAAATAATTATTAACTAAATAATAAAAGAAAACAAAGGTCTAAATATTAAATTTGTAATAATCAACAGTAATAATAATGATCAGATATTATATATATTATTATTATATAGTTAATTATTATTAACTATAAACAAGTCTAATTATTAAACAAATAATAATATATTAATTATTATTAACTATAAACAAGTCTAATTATTAAACAAATAATAATATATTAAAGAAAAGCAGCATTATTTATTAAATAATCATTATAAGGAATCCTAAATTAATATGATAGTTGAAAGTATCTTTTCATTTTCGGATGTGAATATTAAGGGAAAAATATACAAAATAATATATTCTAATAAATATTGATATTTTATAATAATTCAATGTTCATAATTAATATAAATTTATTTATTTATTTATTAATTGTATTATTATAATTCATTCATTTCATAATATAAAAAAAAAAATAGTAAATCTAAAGTGTCTTTCGAATAATATTTAAAGTCTTAATTTCTCTAACTCACAAATATTATTGTTTTCGAGAGCTTCCCTTCTTAAAAATTTTTAAATCTATTCTCTATTTTATACTAACATTTTGTATTCAATAATTTTATTAATCAAAATATATTAAATTTATATATAAATGAATATATCATATGTAAATCTACAAATTTATTAGAATTATTATTATTAATAGTCAGTACTTTTGACTTTATAATTATGAAAAATTTATTAAACTACTTCATGATAAAGAGTTAACTAATATATATTTATTTTTAGTACAAATTACATATTTTTATATCTTTAAAATATGCCTAATTTCACATATATTTCACATATTTTATCATTCATTCCCTAAACCTAGTTATTCTTAAAGAATAATATGGTTTTTTTTGGTGAATATGTATATTTTATTTTATATTTACCAATAATGATTATACTTTATTAATTATTTACAAATTATTTACTAATAATAATTATAGATTTAATATTTTAAAATATAATTTTGTTTATATGGATAAAATTTTTTAATCTTTAATATTGCATTTTATGTAAATAAAACTTTTAAACCTTTAATTATTGAGTAATATTAGAAAGTTTTTATGTTATAGATTGGAATACTCATTAGGTTTTACATCAATCAACTATATTATTAATTGTAAATCTCTAGTTTAATGTCATTTAAATTGGTATTCTAACAGCTCTTTGGTTATTCACATCATTTATTATATAATTTGACTACTGTTTAGTTTTACGATAATAAATTACTATATTTTATAACTTGTTTCAATATATTTGAAAAAGATTTCACATATTTTTCACATATACATTTAAATTCAAAATATTACAAAATGAAGTTTATTATTCTTATTCAAATTCTCTGAGTTTCTTTGTAATTATATTCTAATTTATACTTTTTATTGCGAATTATTTATATATTATTTATTCAATTTAATATATATTTATTCATTATTATTATTAGAATATGTGATATATATGAAAATCAAGCTTCAAATGTAATAAAACTTAACATAATATAATATAGTCAATGCATAAGTCATTATGTATTCATATTAAAAAATTTAATTCAGAATAATGAAGTGCTGGTAACTCCATCATAAACTTGACGTAATTATAAACCCTAAATATCCTCAAGAATTATCTTTAAAAAATTAAATTTATATTTTTTTTTGTTAATAATAATTTGTTTTTTTCCTCGATTAGTTTCACTTATTTCAGCATTTATTTTTTTTCTTTCATTTATAATATAATAATTTAATTAAATATTTAAATATAAATATATTTATTTATATATATGATTTTAAAAAATTAGTTATTTAATTTGTCATAATTAATTTTATAAAATATGTCTCTATATAATTAATCAACTTATTGAATTATTAAATAAATACCAATTTATTAATATAGTAATTCATTAATATCAATTCTGTGGTTTATTCAATATTAGAAAATTTTACGTATAATTTTTTTTTTTTTTTTTTTATTTTTTATTTTTATTTTTTAAGTAATAAAATTTGAATTTAGTAATTATTAAATTATTTTCTTTCAAAAATGGTTTAGGACGATGATATTACTAAAAACAATAATGAAAAAATTCTCCTATAAAAAAATCTAATCAACCCGGTTCTCCAAAAGAATGAAACTTTAAATTTGAATTAGAAAAATGAAAAAGTAGCGAATGTATGTGGATCAAGGATTATCTAAATGAAAGTTATAAAAAAAAAAAGAAACATATTCTCTACCTTTCTTGGATATACTTTTTAAAATCAATTCATGGTTCAAATAAAAAAAAAAATTTTTTTTTTTTTTTTAAAATTAAAACCTTTCTTGGTTATTACAACAATTTAAAGAGATATTAGAAAAAAATTGTTTATATTACTTCGTAAATATAAATTGGTCGTGAATGTCGATTAATACAAATTTTGTCAAACCTCTGTTGAAATTTATTGATTGTATTCTCTCCGTTGATGACTATGGATAAAACCAATCTGGTTTGACTCACAGAAATCTTTAAATTTCATAAAAAATTAATTTTATTAACTGATAAAATACTAAAATTTGTTTAATTTGCTTACTACTTATATACAAGTTTCATTTATTATTTAGTTGTTATTTTAATTATATTAATATTAATAATTATATATTTAATAATTTATTTTTACACAAGTTAATTTAAAACTAAACTCAAAATGAATTAACATTACAAAAAATTAATTATAAATTTGAACTGTCATTTTAAAATTTAATTTTTTTTTTTTTTACAAATAATAAAATTTTATATATTTGCTTGTTTAACAAATTATATATATATATATATTAATAATTAAATTTTATAATTATTTAATAATAAACATTATGATAATTAAATAGTTTAAAAATTATTACGTATACATATTTTTTTTCTTCAAGTAATAAAATTTCCATAATCAAAGATTAAGGTTATGTTAGAGGTTAGAATATTTTTCTAATAATTTAATTGGGAGAGTTGCATTTCCCCAAATTGCATTTCGCCAGGTTGCATTTCGCCAAGTGGCGTAGTATTAAAATGTTGCAATTCCCCAAGTTGCTTTTCGCCAGGTTGCATTTCGACAAGTAGAGTATTGATATAAATAAATGAATAAATAAATAAATATTAATTCAAAATATATATTTTTTTAAAATTGTTTTTATGCGATATTAATGATAATTAATTTTATTTATTGATTTATTTATTTATTTAATAATTCTCAATTTGGCGAAATGCAACTTGGCGAAATGCAATTTGGCGAAATGCCACATTTTTTTAATACGCCACATGCTTTCAAAAAAAATGGCGAAATGCAACCTGGCGAAATGCCCCACACCCTAAAATTATTACGTATACATATTTTTTCTTCAAGTAATAAAATTTCCATAATCAAAGATTAAGGTTATGTTAGAGGTTAGAATATTTTTCTAATAATTTAATTATTATATTTTGTAAAAATTAAATTTAAATTAAATTTATTATTAATAAAAGAAAATTAAAATAATACATTAAGGAGGTGTGCGTTTCGTAAATGTGGCTTAAAATGTTATTTAAAAATAAACATATAAATAAATAAAATAAATAAACAAATAAAAAATATTAAATAAATTTTAAATTTAATATTTTTAATAATAAAAAAAAAATAAATATGTTAAAAATGATTTATTATTACTCTTTTATATTTAATCTTAACTTCTATTAATTTTTTTAAGTTTTATTTTATTATTAAAATTTTAATAAAATAAAAAAACTGTATAATATTGATATTAATATTAATGATAAAAAAGCTATATAATATTGATATTGAAATTAATAATGAAAAAACTATATAATATTGTAATATTAATATTAATAATAAAAAACAATAAACTATATAAAATATTGATATTCTATATAATATAATATAATATTGATATTAATATTAATAAAAAAATAACTATCATCAAATGTAACAGTTTTAATTATAATTTAATTTATAAAAAAAAAAAAAAAACCGAAAAATAATATCTTTTAAAATTATAATCTTATTTAAAAAAAGATTAGAAAAACGCTAATTTATAAAAAATTAGTATTTTATATTATTTAAATGAATTAAACAAACGTACCACAATTCAACTTTATAATAATTGCATAGAATAAAAATTAAATTTTCTTCTTTATTTATATAAAGTATCACCATTTTCTGTTTTATCATATTCTGATTCCTCTGGAATTTCTTCAAAAATTGTTATGTCAGGAGGTTCTAATGGAGATAAATTCAGAACATATTAACCCTATGTCCTGAGAAATTTCATTAAATATACGCAAATGCACATTTGCGAAGTGATATACATTCATACTTTACTTTAAACAATGTATAAACTTTAAATTTTGAAATTAAAAAATATATATATTTTTTATAACAAAAAAAATATTAATAATTATGAAGTAAGTGCTTTTCGTTTTTCCATGAGGTTATTTGTACTAGAAATTATTTATCTAATATTTTAATACTAAATGTATTATATTATTTGACATATTTTATATATGTTGAGATAATATTTCGAATCTAGTGCATTTTCAATCATGAACTTTCGTAATGTGATGTATTTTATTATGTGGCTTATTTTTAATAATTAAATAAATAATAAATATTCTTTTTTTTATATATAATTTATTAATATTCAATTGTAAAAATAATTTTTTATCAAAAAATAATTTTTTATAATTCTTTTTTAATAGAATATATTATTATTTCTTTTGAAATAATTATTTAATAATATATTTAATTGAAAATATATATATATATTTTTTTAAAATAATAATTATTTATGTATTTATTTATGATTGTATAGAATATCTTAAAAATGTATGGCTTTATTTAAAAAAAATGCGCCACATAATGAAATCTATGAATATTAAATGATTAAATCCTAATCCTAAAAATACATGTTTTTTTGGGGATCTTGCATTTCGAAATGTGGCATGTAATAATTTTAAAATAAAGCCATACATTTTAAGATATTCTATACAATCATAAATAAATATATAAATAATTATTATTTCAAAAGAAATAATAATATATTCTATTAAAAAAGAATTATAAAATAATATTTTTTTTTATGAAAAATTACTTTTATAATTGAATATTAATAAATTATATATAAAAAAAAAGAATATTTATTATTTATTTAATTATTAAAAAAATCAAGCCACATACTATATACGCCGCATTATAAAATGAACGATTTCGAAAAAGCACTAGATTCGTTTTTTTAATTTATCATAACATAGATCAATGCTTTGTGTAACATCAATATTATCTTTCCAAACAATAATAAAATTTTTAAATTAGGTATATAGATTTTAAAATATATATATATATTTTGTTTATAAGATAATAATATAAATAATAAGAATAAAATAATAATAATAATAATAATAATAATAATAATAATAATAATAATAATAATAAGAATAAAATAATAATAATAATAATAATAATAATAATAATAATAATAATAATAATAATAATAATAATAATAATAATAATAATAATAATAATAATAATAATAATAATAATAATAATAATAATAATAATAATAATAATTTATATAATAATAATACAGAAAATTATAAAATAACTCATATCTTTTGGAGAATTTAAAGAGCTCCATTTTAAATTATTAATAATGTAAAAAAAAATTTAGTTCGTATAATAATTATGATGGTAATATTAGAATATAAAAATTTAATTATTTAATATAATTTTATGATATTATAAAAATATATTATGTTTGATAATATTTTAAAATAAATAATTATAATTTTATGTTATAATTATATTTTAATACCAAGTTTCACAAAATCTAAACATTATTAAAATTTGAGTATTTGTAACAATAATAGTAGATTTTTTATATTAATTATTATATGTCACAATTTTATTTTTATACATAGTTTCTCATAAAACAAATATTTAATAAATTTATGTATAGATAACAATAATAAATCTTCATATTAATTAAAGTTTTTATTTGTGTTTTGTACCAATCTTTTGGGAATAGATCTTTAAAATTACCATCAATTATATTTATTTATTAAATTTATTTGCTTATTTCGCAAAATAATTAATTTTTAAAAAACCAAATAAAAATAATAATAATTTATATAATAATTAAGAACTATAAAATCAATGAGAATATTTAAAAATATAATATTATATAATAAAGTATATATTTTATAGAGTTCCTTTCATAATATTAATAAAATATATAAATTTTATTTAATATAAAAATTAGAATAATATTAAAATATAAAATTAAAATAATTTAAACAGAATTTTATGCTATTATAAAAATATATCGTATTTTATAATTTTAAGCAGTAAATAATACGTCACAATTTTATTTTAATATTTAATTTCTCATTATAAATATATAAATAAATTTATTAATATGTATTTGAAGAGGATGTTTAATAATAAATCTTTATATTAATTAAAGTTTTTATTTTTGTTTTATATCACATAAAATGGTTAAAATGGATGGCAAGTAGCTTTTATTTAATTAAAATTTATATTAATCTTTCAAGTTAATTTATATACTTTAGTATTCTGTTGTATTCTCTAATTAATTTAAAGTGTAAATTCAGTTTAATTCATCTTTATTTTTTAATTTAATAAAAATTAAATTATATTTATTAAAGTTTTTAAATTAGAAATTTTATAATTTTATTTTATCAATTATTTTGTTTAATTTAAGTGGAAAGTGTAACATTTTATTTAATTTGGACTTTTTTATTAATCTATATTAATAATATATTAAAGAAAAAAAAATTTTTTTTTTTTTTTAAATATTAATATATTAATTATATTAGATAATAATTAATTTATTTATGAAGATATTTTACATTAAAAATAAATGTATTAAAATTCTTTTTTTTTTTTTATTTATTACATAATTATTTCATATATAAAACATATATATAATTTAAATAATATTAATATGATTTATTATTGTTTTAAAAAATTTTTATTAATCTAATTTATGGGTAATATTCTATAATTTTAAAAAAAAAATAAGTTGATTCAATTTAATATTATTTATAATAGCATAAATATGAAAAAGAATGAAACATTAAAATAAATATATATAAAATAATGTTTAATAATAATAATAGTAATAGTAATAATAATGAAGAAAAAAAAAGGAAAAATAATATGAAATTTATTAAATATTTCATTTATATTATAAAATTAAATAGAATAATTAAAATATATTTAAATAATGTTTAATAATAATAATAATAATAGTAATAATAATGAAGAAAAAAAAAGGAAAAATAATATGAAATTTATTAAATATTTCATTTATATTATAAAATTAAATAGAATAATTAAAATATATTTAAATTTATATAAAGTTTTTATAACTATTAATAAAACCAAAAAATTATCTTAAGAAAATTTAATATATAATTAAATTCTATTATTTTTTACATGAACTATTATAATTATATATTTAATATTATTAGAATTAGGAATTAATAGTATTATATTTAACATTTCAATTATTTATTTATATATATATATTTTAAATATTATTATGGAATGTCACTTTAAAAAAGAGATTTTTTATTATAATATTTATGCTCAATTATTGAGTATTTGATATATATATATATAAATCTATAAAAAAAATGTTGTTTTACTATAATATATATATATTTATTTTTTTTTTTTTTTTTTTTTAATTTTTTGGTAATTGTATGGAACTTAATTTTATTTGTTATTATTTGTTATTATTTGTTATTATTTGTTGTTATTTATTATTATTTATTATTATTATTGTATTACCAAAATATAATTTAATTTTAATTTTATTATTATTTTTTTTTTAATTTTTTTTTTTTGGTAAAAATTTTATTATTGTTGTATTACTATATATAGTGATTATTTGTTTCGGTTTTTATTTAACTTTATTTTTATTTATTTATCCTGATATTATTTTTCTTTAAAAAAAAAAAAAAAATAAAAAAAATTAATGAAATCTTTATTAACACAATAATAATATAATAACCGTAACCATAATAAGTAAAACTAATATACTTATATAAAGCTATTAATTAAATGATTATTAGATTATTAAGTAATTATTATAATAATATTTATATATATATTTTTTTAAAATTTTATTATTATTAATTAAAAAATAGTTATCAAATATATATTAAAAAATAAAAAAAAAAAGAAAGAAAATGAATATTATCATTGGTATCATTAAAATTATTATTATATATAAATAATATGAAATAGATAATAATGATAATAATAATATTATAGTGATAATATTATTTTTATAGGTTAAAAAATTATAAATGCCCCCAATGAATAATTTTATTTTATAAAAAATAAATTTTTAATTTTTTTTTTTCTTTTTCATTTATAAATTAAATATAATTAATAATTAATAATCAAAAAATTCATTTTGTGATTGTGGCATTGATTTAAAACAAAATATTTTTGTTGAATAAAAAAGAATAAAAAAACATAAAAATATTGTAAAATATTAAATAAATTAAATAAAAATAAATAAAATAAAAATAAATACAATAAAAATAAATAAAATAAAATAAATAATTAAATAATTGAATAAATGAATAAATATATTAATAAATAAATAAATATATGCCATTCTTTGTTCATTCCAGTATTTTTTTTAATTATTATTTCCTCAAAACTTAACTATATATTCATCAAAGATTTTTATCTCCAGTATATACGTATCAAGGCTAGAGGTAGAATTACATCTGAGAGTGAACAATATAATTACAATCAAGATGAAATATTTTAATATTAAAAATTAAAGCTATTAAAAAGCTTTATAAAAACGAACAAACGAACAAACAAACAAACCACCAAAACATTAAATGTTTAGATTTAGTCCAAAGTTTTTAAAAATATATTTAAGATGGAAAAAAGTATTAAAAAAAAAAGTGGGAGAATGAGGAAGAAAATAATAAATTCATTATATTAAATAATTTCAATTTCGGTCTTTATATATATATATAATCATTATATAATAAAAGAGCAATGAAAGTATCAAGAGGTTATTTTAATTTTTCTTTCCCCCTTTTTTTTTTTAAAATGTCTTCAAAAAATTATTGATTATCAATAGATTTTAGTTTCTTTATTTTTTTTTTTTTTTTTTTTTTTTTTTTTTTTTGCATAAGATAAGCTCTTTTTTCCCTGTTTCCTTTCATAAGACTAACTTTAGAAAATTTTGAATATGTTTTCTTTTACCACATTTTAATTAAAATTAATTGATAACCATGACTAAAAAGATTAGTATTAAAATTAGGAATTAATAGATTTATAATTGACATTCCAATACTTTATTTTGATTATTATTATAGAGTATCAATTCAAAAAAGAAAAGAAAAAATTTTTTATTTTTAAATAAATGTATTTAATTATTGAGAATCACTTAAAAAAAAAAAAAATTAAAAAAAAATTAATTTATCCTTTTATGAAAAGAAATAAATTTAAAGATAAATTTAAATCATTATTAAATTTTTATTGATTAATATAATTAATTTGTCAATCATTGATAGAAATATTTTTTATATTAAATAAAATTTTTTGCTTTTTTTTTATTTGTTTGGTAATAAAAGAACTTTATTTTTATTTGTTATTGCTGTTGTATTACCATAATATATATTAATTTTTATTTTTTTTTTTTTTATTTTTTTTTTTATTTTATTTTATTTATTTATTTATTTATTTTTTTATTTATATATATTTATTATTATTAATTATTATTTTATGGATATAATAGTTTATTTTTATTTTTATTTTTTTTTTTAATACGTTATTATTGTTGTATTACCATATATAGTGATTACTTGTTTTTGTTTCATTTAATTTTAATTTTATTTAACTTTTTTTTTTTTTTTTTTTTTTTTTTTTTAAAATTCTTTTTGAACACAATAATAATAGTGTAATAAATGTTAAGCATAATAAATATAAAATCATTAATTAAATAATTATTAGAACAATATTATAATAAAATTATTATTATAAATGTTATTTTTTTTTTTTTTTTATTTTATTAAATAATAAAATTTTAAAATTTATAATTAATATTAAAAAAATAGTTATGAAATATATTAAAAAAAAAAAAAATTAAAACATTATTAGTGTAATAAAAAAAAAGTATATAAATATAAATTTTTTTCTTTTAAAAAATTTTTTTCTTCAAAGTACATAATAAAATTAAATAAATAAAAAAAAATAATAATAAAAAATAAATAATAAAATATATAAATTGTTTTATATATTTGTAAAATAATTTGTATTATATATATAAAAAAAAATAGTATTAAATAATAAATTTATTTATTTAATAAATATTTAATATTTAAGAATGAATTCTATCATTAAGGTATTTTTAATTGCTTTAATGCAATTTGTTTTAATTAACGCTCATGCCGTTAATTTTGAAAAGAGAGGTGAAGTTGTTATCGATGATTTAAGATATGAATTAAATTACAATGATTACACTGCTACCGTTTTAGGTTTTGCCAAGGGTAAAAGCCAACAATTTTTAACTATCCCATCAAAAGTTGCTGTTAAATATGATGTAACTAAGATTGATTCTTATGCTTTCCAAGATGACAGTACTCTCTTCCATGTTACTATTCCATCTACTGTCACTGATGTTGGTGTTTTTTCATTCCGTAGATGTAAGAATTTAAATACAGTTTTCTTTACTCATGCTCCAAAGGGTCGTATTATTCGTAGTGAAGCCTTCAACAATGATCACAGTGTTTTATTAGCTTTCACTGATTTCAGTGGTAGATATTATGGTACTCTTTACGAATTCTACAGATCATTTGCCACAGTTGAACAAAGATCTAAATATGCTAAGGAAGTCATTGATAACTATAAGAACCACTACATTTATCACAATTCAGCTTCAAATGAAAAGAGAACTTACATTAAATTCGATGCTAGTACTAACACTGGTAGTGTTGCCGAATTCCCAAAACAAAAGGCACATAATATTTACTCTTATCCAAAGATTGCTTCAAACACTAAAATGGATATTTACATGATTGATATTAAACCAAAAACTAATGCTAGATACACTTTCTGGAATGCTAACCAAATGAAAATGGATATGTCTTACTACAAGAACAAGGGTTACACTGTTAAAAAAGAAATGTCCTCTACTTCTGGTTTACAATATGTTTCCTCTTACAGTGATCAAAAGATTTACTGGAGCTTCGGTAAAGCTACTTACAATGATGGTAAAAAAGATATTACTCTCACTCCTACTCGTATCTACCCATCTGGCAGTAGTAGTACCTTCGATTTCAGTTTTACTGAAGATGAATGGAATACTGTTCTCTACCGTACTTGGACTGAAGTTAAAAGTGATAATTCCTTAACTACTAAGGTTGGTCAATGGGTAAGATGTTACAACCAATACCCATACTGGAGAGTTGCTGCTGTTTACGATACTCATGTTGCTGAATCTTCTATGACTGGTTCTATGGCTTTCTGGCAAGAAAATTTCTCTCCAGAAACTAGTGATTATGAAAGAGAAGTTCACATCAAGGGTATGTACTACAGAAATAACTCTAACAAGAAATGGGTTTCTGTTCCAAGTACCTATTTAAGTACTGATACTGGTTTTAATGATAAGAAGGGAGGATTCAGTTATGGAGCTAATGGCAATTACTTCTATGGTAAAGCTGGTAATCTTATTGAAGGTAGTCAACTTGAATTTGAAAAGAAGAATGCAGTTCAAAGATTATACACTATCAGTCAAGATAGTAAACCATATATGGAATCTCTTGCTATTGCTAAGGCTTACTTTACTTACAATAGCGATAATACTCCAACTGTTTATGTCCACTTATATCCATACAGTACTCCAATCTTTAGAGTAGTTATGAAATATAGAGTTGAAAATTCTGATGGTACTCAAACTTTCGGCTCTGTTAGTGTTTACGATCCAAACTTCAAATCCTACAATATTCCAAAGATTAATGGTAGAAAGGCTAAAATTTCCATTACTGTTTATGACGTTTTTGATCAAACAGTTTCTTTAGATATTGGACCATATTAAGTAAATTAATTAATACCATTTTTTTTTTTTTATTATTATTATTTTTCTATATAACCAAAAAAAAAAAAAAAAAAAAAAGAGAAAAAAAATAAGAAAAAAAATAATATAAATAAAAAAAAAAGAGTTGAATAATAATAATAAATAAATAATAATAAAAAAAAAATCCCTGAATTTATAAAGATTATTTATTCAACACTAAAACAGATTAATATTATTTCATAAAATTGTTAAGAAAAAATATTAACTGATAATTCAAAAAATAAAAAAAATTTTTATATTGGAGAAAAAATATTTATATATAAATATATAAATATATAAATATTTTTTTTTCTATTGTAAATTTATATATATATATAAATATGTAAATTTTTAAGTAGAAATATTTAAAATCCTTTTTTATGAATAAATATTATTTTTTATACTTTTTTTGATAAAAAGAATAATAATTAATAATATTTATAGGATTACTATATAAATATATAGTATATTTATTATTTAAATAAAAAAATAAATTAATGAAATAAATAAATTAAATAAAAAAAAAATAAATAAATAAAAAATTATGAAAAAATAATAGTAAATATTAAAAAATAAAAATAAAAAAATAAAAATTTAATAATTATAAATAATATAAATAAATAAGCAAATAAATAAACATTATTAAAATAGTGTTTATAAAATATCAATATATTAAGAAATAAATAATTTAAAATCAAAATTAAATAAATAAAAATATTAAATAAGTATAATATTTATAAAACCAATAATTATCAATATTAAAGTTACTTTTGAAATCTTTTAAAATTTGAATTATTTAATTTTGAATTTTTTTTATTTTATAAAAATTTTATTAGCAAGAATTTATATTCATGTTGTTATTAATTAATATTAATTAATTATTATGATGATTTTATTATTATTATTTTTTTTTATAAAAAATTTTTTTTATTAAAAATAATTATTTTTTTATAGAGTAATAGCAGCTATAGTAGATTAATTCACAATACATAAAATATTTAAACAAGTAATTCCATCAGTTTTTTTAATAGCCTATCGTTTAACATTGTTGAAATATACAGGTAATGCGATGAACCGCATCCGTTACTTTTTAGCCTCTGTAATCTTTAGTAATTTCTTTCATTTTTGAGAGTATCATAGCTGATATTTCTTCAGGATTATAAAAATTCGGTCCATCATACGTTTTAAACTAATAATAGTATTTTTAGGATAAATTTTATCTATAGTTTCATTACCAACAAGTTGTTCATCACTAGTAAAAGTATCACAAGAAGGTGTTTTACGATTTCCACTATTATTTGCAATAATTTCTATATGACTATTTCTTTAAATTCCTACATAAGAATATGAAGTTCCTAAGTCAATATCATTTGTATGACAATTTTATATCCTATCTTTATATATATATATATTTAAATACTTTAATTAATATTAAATATTATTAATATTATTTTATTTTATTATATTTTATTAGTTATGATATAAATAGATGTTCAGTTATAGTTAATTCTTATTAATATATTCATACCATTATTCATTAACACCTATAATAATTACTATTAAAAAATAATAAAAAAATATATATATATAAATTAAAATAAAAATCAAAGTATTTATTATTGATATATTATTTAAATTTTTTTGTCTAATCATTTTTTTTATAAAATATTAAAAAACAAAAAAAAACAAAGGAAATAATAATTAATTAAATTGATTTAATTTATTTTAAATTTTTATTTCTTTATTTTTATTTTTTTTTTTTTTTATTTCCATTTTTTTTTTTTTTATTTCCATTTTTTTATTTTTATTTTTATATATTTTTATTATTAATTTATTAATATTATATAATATATTAATAATATATATTTATATTTTCATTTAATAATTTAATATAATGATAATATAAATAATTTATTTATACAATTATAATAATAATTATATTATTTTTAAATTAATAAATAAACTTTTCTTTACCAATAAATAAAAAATATAAATATTAACAAAAATAATAATAATATTAATAGTCATTGATTGTAATTTTTTTTTTAAATTTATAAATATATATTAAGAAGAAATATAAAAAGAACTATAAAAATTACTAAGAAAGAAAAAAATAATAAAAAAAATAAAAAAAAAAATTAAATAAAAATAAAATAAAAATAAAATAAAAATAAAATAAAAATAAAATAAAATTAAAAAAAATAAAATAAAAAAAAAATGGAAATAAAAAATGGAAATAAAATTTTAAAATAAATTAAATCATTTTTATTATGTCTTTTTTTTTTTATTATTTTTTGATATTTTATGAAAAAAAATATAAATAAAAATTTTTTTAAATTTTTTTTCTTTTTTTTTTTTTTTTTTTTTTTTTTTTAAAATTTTTTTTTTTTTTGGTTATTAATTAGAAGTTTAAATGAATAATAATGATATGAATATAGGAATAAAAATTAACTATAACTGAACATCTATTAATTCATATTAAATTATATCAAAACAAATAAAATAAAATATAATATTAAAAAATAAATATTAATAATTTTTAATATTAATTTATAAGATATTTAAAAAAAATATATAGATATAAATAAAAAGATTGAATATAAAAATGACAAAAAATTTTACTATTGGTATTGATTTAGGAACTACGTATTCTTGTGTAGGAATTTGGGAAAATGATCGTCCAGAAATCATTGCAAATAATTATGGAGATCGTACAACACCTTCTTGTGTTATTTTTACTAATGATGGACAACTAATTGGTGAAGATGTTATAGATTACCTTAATATTGATCCTAAAAATATTATTTCAAGTGTTAAACGTATGATGGGTAAAAATTTTATTGATGAATTACTTCAATCCGATATAAAACGATGGCCTTTTAAGGTAATTGAAAAAAATAACGGAAAACCATATATTCAAGTAAATTATAAAAATGAAATTAAAGATTTTAGTCCTGAAGAAATATCAGCTATGATACTCTCAAAAATGAAAGAAATTGCTGAATATTACATAGGTCAAGAAGTAACGAATGCTGTTATCACAGTGCCTGCCTTCTTCAACAATGCTCAACGTGAAGCTACTAAAAAAGCTGGAGAAATTGCAGGTTTAAATATTTTACGTATTGTGAATGAACCTACTGCAGCTGCTATTGCTTATAGTTTTGATAAATTAGAACCAAATGATAATATAAATATTTTAGTAGTAGATCTTGGAGGTGGTACCTTTGATGTTACTCTTTTAAATGTAAATAATAGAAAATTTGAAGTTTTAGCCTCTTCAGGAGATACTCATCTTGGTGGTGAAGATTTTGATAATCAATTAGTAGATCATTTTGTAAATGAGTTTCAAGAGAAATTTAAAATTGATCTTACCACAAATCCAAAAGCAATGCGTCGTTTAAAAGCAAAATGTGAATCTATAAAGCATAAACTGTCTTCTTCACAAAAAGTAAAGATTTATATTGATCGACTTTATGATAGTATTGATTTCAGTTCTAGTATTACACGAAGTAAATTCGAAGAAATAAATATGGATTTATTTAAAAGAATTATCAAGCCATTTGATGATGTAATTAAGGATTCTGGTTTAAAGAAATCAGATATTCATAAAATAGTATTGGTAGGTGGTTCTTGTCGAATTCCAAAGATTCAATCTTTAATTTCTGAATACTTCGATAGAAAAGATTTAAGTAAGAATATTAATTCTGAAGAAGCAGTAGCTCAAGGAGCAACAATTCTTTCAGCTTATCTTTCAGGAATAAATTCAGATAAAATTAATGATATAGTATTAAATGAAAAAATCCCTTTTTCTTTAGGTGTTGAAGTTAACGAAGGAATTATGTATCCCCTTATAGAGAGTAATACACCAATACCAACAAGTAAAAGTAAAGTTTTTACTACTATGAGAGATAATCAAACAGGTATTTGTTGCAAAGTTTATGAAGGAGAACGTTTACTTACTAAAGGAAATAATTTATTAGGAGAATTTAAATTAACTGATATTACACCATCAAGTCATGGTAAACCCAAAATTAAAATAACATTTAATATTGATGAAAATGGAATTTTAAATGCTTCTGCAATGGATATCTCCACAGGAAAGTATAGTAAAATTAAGATTGATTATAATAAAGAAGTATTATCAACTGAAAAAAAGGAGCAAATTATTAATGATGCAGAAAAATATAAAGAAGAAGATAAAATTGAAATATTAAGAATAAGAACTCGATATAATCTTGAAATGTATGCTTCTGATCTTCTTACACTACTTAATGATCCAAATATTAAATCAAAAATTAGAAAGAGTAGTTTTAATAACTTTGAGAAAAAAATTAAATCTACTATTAATTGGATTAAAAATCATCAAAATGAGAGTCAAAAAGAATATAAGAAAATTAAATTAGAATTGAAGAATATTGAACATTCCATTAAAAGTCATCAAAATGAGAGCCAAAACGAATATAAGAATATTATATTAGAATTGAAGAATATGGAACAATCTACTAAAAGTAAGATATTTTAAAATAATAATAATAATAATAATAATAATAATAATAATAATAATAATAATAATAATAATAATAATAATAATAATAATAGTAATAATTTTAATAATTATAATAATAAAAATTTAAAATTAATGATTATTTTTTTTTTTTATTTTTTTTTTTATTTTTTTATTATATTATTATAAATTATACACTACATTAATTTTTTATAAATTAATTCAAATAAATTATTTAAATAATTTTTAAATTTATAAAATATTTAATAAAAAATAACTTTTTATTAAATTATATTATAATATATTAAAATATATATATATTTTTTATTTTTTATAAAATAATGAAAAAAAAAAAAAAGACTATAAAAATTCAAAAGATTATTCCATTGGTATTTATTTTGGAAATGCTTATGTTTGTGTGGGTGTACCAGAATATGATCATATAGAAATTATTGAAAATAATTATAAATGCCGTACAACACCTTCATATGTTACTTTAAAAAATGATGAACAACTTGTTGGTGAAGACGCTAAAGATATAGAAATTATTTACTATGAAAATACGATATATGATTTACAGCGGATGATTGGTCGTAAATTCAATGATAAAGTACTCCAATCCAATATAATACAATGGCCTTTTAAGGTAATTGAAAAAAATAACGGAAAACCATATATTCAAGTAAAATATGATAATGAAATTAAAGATTTTAGTCCTGAAGAAATATCAGCTAAGATATTATTTTATATGAAAGAAATTACTGAAGATTACATAGGTCAAGAAGTAACGAATGCTGTTATCACAGTGCCTGCCTACTTCAACATCGCACAATGTGAAGCTACTAAGAGAGCTGGTAAAATTGCAGGTTTAAATATTTTAGAAATTGTGAATGAACCTACTGCAGCTGCTATTGCTTATGGTTTTGATAAATTAGAACCAAATAATAATAAAAATATAATAGTTGTAAATCTTGAAGATCTATTTAATGTTTCTCTATTGTCTATAAAAGATAAAAAATTTGAAATTAAGGCCACTTCAGAATATACTCATCTTAGTCATAAAGATTTTGATTATCGATTAGTAAAACATTTTGTAAATGAATTTCAAGAGAAATTTGAAACTAATATTACCACAGATCGAAAAGCGTTGACTCGTTTAAAATCAAAATGTGAAAAAATAAGGATTAAACTATCTTCTTCGCAAAATGTAATATTTTGCATTGATAGTCTTTATAATTATATTGATTTTAGATCTGGTATTACTAGAGGGCAATTTGAAGAATTAAATATGGATTTATTTAATAAAATCATAGATTTAATTGAAAAAGTAATTAATGATTCTGGCTTGTCTAAATCAGATGTTCATGAAGTTATATTAATTGAAGGACAAGCAAGTATCCAAAAAATTCAGTCTATGATTTCAGAATATTTTGATGGAATAAAAATACATAACAACATTCCTTCTGATGAAGTAATAGTTACTGGAGCAACAATTCTTTCTGCTTACCTTTCTGGAATAGAATTAGAAAACAATTTGGAGAATGAAAAATAAAAAAAAAAGAGCAAAAGAGTACGAAAACATAATTATTAACGAAGAAGAAAATTGGTTCAACCACTTGTGGAACTGGATTTGGTAAATCTAGAGAGGGATATTAGTCAATACCCCTTTTGTGATTGAAAATTACTCTCATATTAATTAATCGAAAGCTTTGTCAACAGGTTTTCCTTGATTAGGAAGTTTTAACAAAGATAAAACAATAATTCCAACCAACACTGAAATCACTGAAACCATCATGTTGTATCTGTTATCTGGTGAGGATCTGGGTTAAATTTTTATCCTTTTGACCAACCCAAGATATATCAGAACAATCTTCAATGATCTTTTCAAAACTTCAGAATGGCTTTCCTATCTAGTTCTTCAACTTCAATATCTGCTTCATATTTTTCTAACTTTTCGATCAGATTTTTCCTTCCAACAAAATTCCTCATCAATACCGGAAACAAATTACGACAGTTCTATTAATAAGAGTTTAAAAATTATTTCTTTTTAAAGCTATCAAAACCGAATGATGTTGTTCTCTGACTTAACTGGACTCTCTTCCTTCTTGTCTCCAGAAAATCATCGTTTTCATCAGGACACAAATCACGTTCACTTAATGTTGGAGTGAATTGTAGAGCAAATTTCACCGAAAGATCCACAAAAGCTGTCAAAACACTGAAAGGAATAAAAAGCATTTCATGGATAGCATTAAACCTTAACTCAACGGGAAAACCTGAATCAGAAACTTCCAGATTCCAAAGCTCATTTTGAAGGATGATCATAACCTCTTCAGAATGACGTTCCTTCAAAAACTTCGGAACTTTGGTTTTCAGATTCCTTAATTGAACATAAAATTGATGATTCCCAGGCAAGCCCTCAATCACAACTCTCGAAAGAACTTCCTTCACAACAGTCTCTGAACCAACTCGTCATAATTAAAATCAGCCAAATCTTTCTCCTGAAGTGTAGACTATCTTCTTCTTCGTAAAATGTAAAATTCTTTCTTTAATCAATTATACTATATTATTGATTTCAAATCTAGTATTATTCGAAGCAAATTCGAAGAAAAAAAATATGGATTTATTTAAAAGAATTATTAAGGTATTTAATAATGTAAATAAGGATTCTGGTTTAAAGAAATCAGATATTCATAAAATAGTATTGATAGGTGGTTCCTATCGAATCCCAAAAATTCAATCTTTAATTTCTGAGTACTAAATAGTAACTATATAGTCTAGCAACAAGAATACATACCAAAGCAAACGAACAACTAACTTACATATATTTATTTATAAGGAAAAACAACCTGGATTGATAGATGAAAATTATCTCATATAAATTCAGAAGGCAATCACGGAGGTCAATCCAGAAACCTTATGTGTGTGTGAATCCCGAATAATCATCACTAGGATTATGTAAACTTTCATATTTTTAAATTTCCTTTTTATCTTTTGTAATAAAGAAATACTTGAATTTATTTAAAGTTTTATTTTCAGTACATCCATATACTTTAGAATTATCCATCTTTTTTTTTTTTTTTTTTAAATGAAAAATTAAATTTTTTTTTTTTGTTTATTATTATTTGTACTTTTCCTCAATTCATTTCACTTTTTTCAATGTTTACGCTTTCTTCTATTCGTAATATAATATTTTAATAAATATTTAAATAAATATATTTAATTATTTATATTTTTTGGCTAAAAAGCTTTTAAATAATTATTTTATTTTATAATTTTTAAAGAAAAGAAAAAAAAAAAAATTTTTTTTATTATTTGTTATTAATATTATTTATCATAAAATATTTATAAGAAAATATTTTATTTTTATAAATTTAGATGGGGAGTTGAGAGAGCCGACGCCGTACTGGTATGGCAGTTAATCATACACCCATATTACTATATGGGGAAGACCAAAGTCTTCAGTCTATAAAAAAAAAATTTATAAATTTAGAAAAAAAAAATATTTACATAATTATTTATTATTTAATTATTATATTATTTATATTTAATTATTTTATTATTTTTATTTAATTTTTTTATTATTTAAATTTAAATCATTTATTATAATAAATAATTTATTAGATTATATATTAATATAATAATATAAATATATATTTATATTTTTGTTTAAAATTTCAAATTTTAATATAATATTTAATATAATGATAATAAAAAATAATATTATTAATATATGTTAATATATTAATAATATAAAAATATATTAGTAATATTAATTTTAATAATAATATTTATATTATTGATTATAAATAAGTATTAAAAAGAACTAACAAAAATTAAAAATAAAAAATGGAACTAAAAATAAAAATATATATAATTTTTAAAAATAAATTGATCATTATAATATTTTCTTTTTTTTTTTTTTTTTTTTTTTTTTTTTTTTTTTTGTATTTTTTGTATTTTTTAATATTTTACAAAAAAATTTTAGATATTAAAATAAATAATATATTAATAAAAATTTTTTTTGATTATTTTTTTTGTTTTTTTAATTATTAATAAGAAGTTTAAATGAATAATAATGATATGAATATACTAAAAATTAATTATAACTAAACATGTATTATTTTATTTATTTAATTATATCAAAATAAATAAAATAAAACATAGTATAATAAAATAAATAATATTAATAATATTTAATATTAATTAAATATAAATAAAAGATTGGATATAAAAATGACAAAAGGTTATACTATTGGTATTGATTTAGGAACTACATATTCATGTGTAGGAATTTGGGAAAATGATCGTCCAGAAATCATTGCAAATAATAATGGAAATCGTACAACACCTTCTTGTATTGCTTATACTAGTGATGGACAACTTATTGGTGAGGAAGCTATAGAATATGCTAATATTGATCCTGAAAATACTATTTCTAATGTTAAACGGATGATGGGTAAAAATTTTATTGATGAAGTACTTCAATCCGATATAAAACGATGGCCTATTAAGGTAATTGAAAAAAATAACGGAAAACCATATATTCAGGTAAAATATAAAAATGAAATTAAAGATTTTAGTCCTGAAGAAATATCAGCTATGATACTCACAAAAATGAAAGAAATTGCTGAAGATTACATAGGTCAAAAAGTAACCAATGCTGTTATCACAGTGCCTGCCTTCTTCAACAATGCTCAACGTGAAGCTACTAAAAAAGCTGGTGAAATTGCAGGTTTAAATATTTTACGTATTGTGAATGAACCTACTGCAGCTGCTATTGCTTATGGTTTTGATAAATTAAAACCAAATGATAATAAAAATATTTTAGTAGTAGATTTCGGAGGTGGTACTTTTGATGTTACTCTTTTAAATGTAAATAATAAAAAATTTGAAGTTTTAGCCACCATTATTTGAATCATGTAAAAGTGGAAATGAAGCCGTAGTAAAATATTTAATTGAACTTGGAGCAGATGTAAATAAAGCACGTAATTATGGTGAAACCACCACTATTTAAAGCATGTGAAAATGGAAATGAAGCAATAGTAAAAGATTTAGTTGAGAATGATGCAAATATAAATGAAACTAAAGATAATTCTAGTACCCCATTATTTTTTGCATGTGAAAGTGGAAATGAAGCAATAGTAAAATATTTAGTTGAACACGGTGCAGATGTAAATAAAAATAGAAATGATGGTGAAACTCCATTATTTAAAGCATGTAAAAATGGAAATGAAGCCATGGTAAAATATTTAGTTGAACATGGAGCAGATATAAATAAAACAAATGAAGATGGTGAAACCCCATTGTTTGAAGCATGTGGAAATAAAAATAAAGCAATAGTAAAATATTTAGTTGAATTTGGAACAGATATAAATGGATTAAACAAATATGGTGAAACTCCATTATTTGAAGCTTGTAAAGAAGGAAATAAAACTATAGTAAAATATTTAATTAAAAATGGTGCAAATGTGAATAAAAAAAATAAATATGGTGAAACTCTATTAACATTTGTCAAACTCCATTTTCATAGTGAAAATAAAACTAGAGTAATGAAGAAATTTTTAGTGAAACATGGAGCAGTATACTAAAAAAAAAAACCTTTTTGCGGCTTCTTTTCTATTTATAATGTTTTTAATATGTTTTACAATATCAAATATACATTATATACATATAATATTCCTTATTAACCTTTTACTTTACTTCGAAAGCTCATGCATATCATTGTGGTATACGTCAAGATTTTCCACTCTACTTATCCTTTGTAATATTTTCATTAATAACATTCTACAAAACTGTGATCATTATGGCATAAAAATCAATGAAATTAAAATATTGTGATAACTTATTTACAAATAATATCATTTCTTGGTTGCTCCATCGAAAAACGTTAATGGACTATTTTCTAGAAAGAGAGAATAAACATGCATAGGTTCAAAAAAAAAGTGAAATATCATTTGGTATTAATAAAATGTGTTATGCTTGTAATGAAAACTGCAGGTTTTGATCTATCCAAAGAAAAAGATCTAGATCATGATCCTGATCTTTCTTTCTATCGTAGTTCTGAATCTATAAACTTTTCAGTAGAGATCATTAATAAAAACACCGCTAAGGCCAAATCTAAATTTATCGCTTATTTAAAATATAAAATAGAATTTCTTTAAAACGATCCAAGAGATAATCATTAAGATATCCGGTATATCAACATTAAATGATTGTTCAAAGGATAAAAATTTAACCTTATTAATAAATATTTTTACATTATTAATAAATAATATGTTCATATGATTTTTGTTTATAACATAAATATATGTAATTAATATTATTGCTACGTAAATTTATGTTTTATAATATGAATAAAAAAGAGTTATTAAACTATTTAAGAACTTTTTTTAAAAAGAATTCTTTTTGGGAATTTTAACAATAATAAATTTTATCATTAATAAAGTTTATATAAAAAAAATATTTTAAAAAAAAAATAAAAAAAAAACTTTTTTTTAATTAATAATGTTGGATAAGAAAAAAAAAAAAAAAAGAAATTCTTTTATTTATACATATGTTATTTATATATAATTTTATGAAAATATTTTATTTATTGAATTTATTGAATTTATAAATAAATAAAAAGAATTTTGTGAGTTAAAAAAAATTTAAAAAAATTTTTTTTTTTTTGAAATCTGGTTGGTTACCATAGATGGTATATGATCTTTTAAAATTCTGAGTTAAACATGTTGTTAATCCTTAAATAGACATTGATGATTTGTGTAATCTTGTCGAAGGAGTATTCGAACTTTAAAATATTATACAATTAAGATAATATTATTTCTATATTTTTTTTTTTTTGGTTCAAAAATAGTATGAATAAGTCATATCAAATGTTTATAATTAGTTTATTTTATTTTGTTAAAACCTTAAATTGACATTGATGATTTGTGTAATCTTGTCGAAGGAGTATTCGAACTTTAAAATATTATACAATTAAGATAATATTATTTCTATATTTTTTTTTTTTTTTTTTTGGTTCAAAAATAGTATAAATAAGTCATATCAAATGTTTATAATTATTTTATTTTATTTTATTATTAATTTTATTTTATGATATTTTTTTTAATAGTTTAATTTTCATTTTATATGTCTATGCCCGTGTCTACGTCTATATCCATATCATTTTTATTTTTAATAATATATATTTTTTGTTTCTTTTTCTTAGTTTTTTTTTTTTAAAAAAAATAATTTTTACACCTTTTTGCTCCATTTTTAATTAAATATTGTACCAAATCTTCATTATATCCTTCACAGGCATAATATAATGGGGTATGACCATCTTCATCTTTTAGATTTATTGTGGCTCCATGTTCCACTAAATATTTTACTAGGTCATCATTTTCATATTTACACGCTTCAAAAATGGGGGTTTCCTTGGATTCATTTTTTTGATTTACATTAGCTCCATGTTCCACTAAATATTTTACTAGGGCATCATCTTCACATCTACACGCTTCAAAAATAGGGGTTTCCTTGTATTCATTTTCTTGATTTACATTGGCTCCATGCTCCACTAAATACCTTAATTTGGCTTCACTTTCCACTCTACAAGCTTCAAAAATGGGGGTTTCGTTGGATATACTGATTTGATTAACACTAGCTCCTTGTTCCACTAAATATTTGACGATGACTTCATTTCCCTCTCTACATGCTTCAAATAGTGGGGTTTCTTTTTGATCATTTTCTTTATTTATATCGGCTCCATGCTCCACTAAATATTTGACCATGGCTTCCGTTCCATCTCTACATGCTTCAAAAAGTGCGGTTTCCTCTTGTTCATTTTCTTTATTTATATCGGCTCCATGCTCTACTAAAAATTTTAGAACGGCTTCATTTTTATTATGAATGGCCAGAAATATTGGCGTGTCGCCAAAATCACTTTCTTTATTGATATCAGCACCCTGTTCTACTAAATACTTGACCAATGTTTCATTTCCACTTCTACAAGCATAAAAAAAGGGAGTCATACCATTTTCATTTGTTTCATCCACCGCTGCCCCTTGTTCAATTAAATGTTTTACTAGGGCTAGATTGCCACTATTACAAGCTTCAAATAATGGTGTTTCCCCATTACTTTTTTTATTATTTATACCGGCTCCTTGTTCAACCAAAAACTTTGCTATGGCTTCATTTCCTTTTTTACATTCAATAATTAATGGAGTTTCACCATATTTATTTATTTTATTGATATTGGCTCCTTGTTCAACTAAATATTTTATTACGGCTTTATTTCTCCCTTTACATGCACTAAATAATGGAGTAAAGTCATTATTATTGGCTTTATTTACATCTGCTCCATGTTCCACCAAACATTTTACTACTGCTATATTTCCACTATAGCAAGCTTTAAATAATGGAGTTTCACCATATTTACTAGCTTTATTGATATCGGCTCCCTGTTCCACTAAATATTTTACTATGGCTTCATTTCCACCCAAGCAAGCTTTAAATATTGGAGTTTCCTCAAATTTATTACATTTATTGATATCTGCTCCACGTTTAACTAGATATTTAATTACTTTTTCATTGCCATTTTCACATGCATTAAAGAATGGGGTATTGCCACATTCTTCGCTTTTATTTATATTTAATCCATGGTCAATTAAATATTTTATAATGTACATATTTATTTCTTTTTTCTTACACTCATTCGTTAAATATATGTTAATATTATTTCTAAATACAATATTCAATAGAGAGTATGGATATTCAGTATTTATTAAAATTTTAAATTTGTCATTTGAAATTTGTTGATTAAAATCTATTGTCGATATTGTGACTTTATTTTTATAATAAAACAGTAATTGTAGAATGAAATCATTATCAAAGAATTTTAAATAACTACAAATAATGTTAAGTAAAGATATTTCGCTGTTTTTTATTAATATTTTTATCAAATTAGATGATACATTGAAATTACCGTATTTCATTAGGAATTGAAGTCGTTCAACGGTAAGTAATTTTTTATTATACAACGTATAAATAACATCTTTTTCATTATTATTATTTATATTAATATTTCTATTCAATTTTTCGAGTTCTTTGATATTTTTACTATCAATAACATTGATAAATGAATCTACAAAAGTCTTATTTAACTTTATTTTGGATGGTTCAATTTTTAAACATTTTGATTTTCTTTTTTTTACTTTTTTTTTTATTTTGAGGTTTTTATTCTCATCTATGGAAGATGTATTTGAATTAATATTTATTTGGGTCATGTATAAAATTTATTTTAATTTTTTATAATATTTAATTATTTATAATATTAAAAAAAATAATAATAATTTAAATTTTTTTAATTAAATAAAAAAAGAAAATATCCTTCTAAAACATTTATTATATATTTATTTGAAAGACGACAAGTTTTAAACAACCACACAAAATAATAAATAATAAATAATAATAATAATAAAATAACAAAATTAAAAGAATTACATTTTATTTATTCTATACAAATGTATACAAATGTATACAATTGTATAGAATAATTATTTTTGTTATTTGTTGCAAAAATACAACAATAAATTTTATAATCATTGTTTATTTTTTTTTACGATATATTTCAAAGATTTAATTATTATAGTTATATAATTAGAAAAAAATTTACAAGAGTTCAATTTAAAATCTTCAATCTTTAATTTTATAATAAATTCTTATATAATAAGATCCAAACTAAATTTGTTTCTACCATTTGACGTATATTGGGAGTTGGAAAAGTTTAAATTTCAATTATTTGATAAATTATATTGAAAAGTAATAAAAGTTCAAACATCAAAAATAAAATCAATAATTTCTTTTCTGTTATTGGCTATTTATTTATTTTTTTCTTAAAAAAAAAAAAAAAAAAAAAAAAAAATAAATAAATAAATAAATAAATAAAGAGATTAAATTTAAAATAACAAACCAAAAATTTATATTAATTATATTTTTGGATAGTCAGTTCAAACCCTAATCCAGAATAAGTGATATGGAGATTAGGTTCGTTGTATATGAACTTTTTTCTGATTTTATTTATACACTTTATTTTGAATATTAATTTTTATTTTATGTTACTATTTAAAATATTATTATATTTTAATTGGACAAATAATATTTATTATTTTTTTTTAATAAATTTTTTTAAAAAAAAAAAGATATTCATTTAATTAATAAATGAATAAATAAATAAAGATTAAAGTTCGTAATAGTTGCGGCTGTAAATTAAAAAATTATTTGTTTGTTTGTTTATTATTAATTTTCTTTTTTAGTAACTTTACGTTGAGCATTGTTGAAGTAGGCAGGCACTGTGATAACTGCATTCATTACTTTTTGACCTATTTAATCTTAGCAATTTCTTTCATTTTTGAGAGTATTAAAGCTGATATTTCTTCAGGATTAAAATCTTTAATTTTATTTTTATTATTCACTTGAATATATTATTTTCCGTTGAATTTTTTTTTTTTCAATTACCTTAAAGGATAATTATTGGAGTATTTCAAAAAAATTTAACCCATCGTACTTTAAAACTAAAAATAGCATTTAGGATACTCTATAGTTTCATCACTATCAAGTTGCTAATCACTAGTAAAAGTAATACAAGAAAATGTTGTATGATTTCTCCTATTATTTGCAATAATTTCTATATGGCCATTTTCCTAAATTCTTATATAAGAATATGTAGTTCCTAAATCAATGCATTTTTATATCCTATCTTTTTATTATTTTTTTTTTTTTAATATCCTATTAATTAATATTAAATATTATTATTTATTTTATTTTGTTATATTTTATAGGATATGATATAATTAAATAAGTATAAATAAATGTTTAATTATAGCTAATTCTTATTAACGTATTTATATCATTATTCATTTTAAATTATTTATTACTAAAAAAAAAAATTTGAAAAAAATTTATTGCTATATTATTTTAATTTTTATTTCTTAATATATTAAAAAATAATATAAAATAGGAAATAATATAATTGAATTAATTTATTTTAAATTTTTATTTTTTTATTTTTTTTTTTTTTATTTCCATTTTTTTAATTTTATTTTTATATATATTCTTGTTATTAATTTATAAATAACAAGAATATATATAAAAATAAAAATATTATAATATTATATATTAATATATTAATATTATAATATTAATATATATTTATATTTTCATTTAATTATTTAATATGATAATATAATATATATACATAATTATAATAATAATTATATTATTATTATTAAATTAATAAATAAACTTTTCTTTACCAATAAATAAAAAATATAAATATTAAAAATAATAAGAATATTAATAGTTATTAATATTATTGATTGTAATTTTTTTTTTTAAGATTATGAATATATGTTAAAAAGAACTAAAAAAAAAAAAAAATAAAATACAATAAAAAAAAAAAAAAAAAAGAAATAAAATTTAAAATAAATTAAATCAATTTTATTATTTCCTTTTTTTATATTATTTTTTTGATATTTATGAAAAAAAATTTAGACATAAAAATTTCAGACATAAAAATTTATTGATATAATAAATATATCAATAAAAAATTTTTAAATTTTTCTTTTGTTTTTTTTTTTTTTTTTTAATTTTTAGATATTAATAAGTTTAAATAAGTAAATAGATATTAATATCTAATCAATAAATTAACTACAATTGAATATTTATTTATTCTTATTTAATTATACCATAACTAATAAAATATAATAATTTAAATAAAACACAATAAAATAAAATAAAATAAAATTAATAATACTAATAATATTTAATAATAAGTAATAAGATATTTAAAAAAAAAAAAAAAAAAAAAAAAAGATAGGAGAAAGATATGACAGAAGGTTGTACTATTGGTATTGATTTAGGAACTACATATTCATGTGTAGGAATTTGGGAAAATGATCGTGTAGAAATCATTGCAAATAATTATGGAAATCGTACAACACCTTCTTGTGTTAGTTTTACTAGTGATGAACTACTTGTTGGTGAAGATGTTTTTGAAAACGCTAAAATCGATCCTGAAAATACTATTTCTAGTGTTAAACGTATGATGGGAAAAGTTTTTATTGATGAAGTACTTCAATCCGATATAAAACGATGGCCTTTTAAGGTAATTGAAAAAAATAACGGAAAACCATATATTCAAGTAAATTATAAAAATGAAATTAAAGATTTTAGTCCTGAAGAAATATCAGCTATGATACTCTCAAAAATGAAAGAAATTGCTGAATATTACATAGGTCAAGAAGTAACGAATGCTGTTATCACAGTGCCTGCCTTCTTCAACAATGCTCAACGTGAAGCTACTAAAAAAGCTGGTGAAATTGCAGGTTTAAATATTTTACGTATTGTGAATGAACCTACTGCAGCTGCTATTGCTTATGGTTTTGATAAATTAAAACCAAATGATAATATAAATATTTTAGTAGTAGATCTTGGAGGTGGTACCTTTGATGTTACTCTTTTAAATGTAAATAATAAAAAATTTGAAGTTTTAGCCTCTTCAGGTGATACTCATCTTGGTGGTGATGATTTTGATAATCGATTAGTAGATTATTTTGTAAAAGAATTTCAAGAGAAATTTAAAATTGATCTTACCACAAATCCAAAAGCAATGCGTCGTTTAAAAGCAAAATGTGAATCTATAAAGCATAAACTGTCTTCTTCACAAAAAGGAAAGATTTATATTGATAGACTTTATGATAGTATTGATTTCAATTCTAGTATTACACGAAGTAAATTCGAAGAAATAAATATGGATTTATTTAAAAGAATTATCAAGCCATTTGATAATGTAATTAAGGATTCTGGTTTAAAGAAATCAGATATTCATAAAATAGTATTAGTAGGTGGTTCTTGTCGAATTCCAAAGATTCAATCTTTAATTTCTGAATACTTCGATAGAAAAGATTTAAGTAAGAATATTAATTCTGAAGAAGCAGTAGCTCAAGGAGCAACAATTCTTTCAGCTTATCTTTCAGGAATAAATTCAGATAAAATTAATGATATAGTATTAAATGAAAAAATCCCTTTTTCTTTAGGTGTTGAAGTTAACGAAGGAATTATGTATCCCCTTATAGAGAGTAATACACCAATACCAACAAGTAAAAGTAAAGTTTTTACTACTATGAGAGATAATCAAACAGGTATTTGTTGCAAAGTTTATGAAGGAGAACGTTTACTTACTAAAGGAAATAATTTATTAGGAGAATTTAAATTAACTGATATTTCACCATCAAGTCATGGTAAACCCAAAATTAAAATAACATTTAATATTGATGAAAATGGAATTTTAAATGCTTCTGCAACGGATATCTCCACAGGAAAGTATAGTAAAATTAAGATTGATTATAATAAAGAAGTATTATCAAATGAAAAAAAGGAGCAAATTATTAATGATGCAGAAAAATATAAAGAAGAAGATAAAATTGAAATATTAAGAATAAGAACTCGATATAATCTTGAAATGTATGCTTCCAATCTTCTTACACTACTTAATGATCCAAATATTAAATCAAAAATTAGAAAGAGTAGTTTTAATAACTTTGAGAAAAAAATTAAATCTACTATTAATTGGATTAAAAATCATCAAAATGAGAGTCAAAAAGAATATATGAATATTAAATTAGAATTGAAGAATATGGAACATTCCATAAAAAGTAATATATTTTAAAACAATAATAAACAAAATAAAATAAATTAAAATATAATATAATAATAATAATAATATAAATTTAAAATTTTTAATTTTTTCTTTTTTTTTTTTTTTTTGTAATATTATTATAAATTATATACTATATTAATTTTATATAAAACTATTTAGCAATTT
Source organism: Neocallimastix lanati (nom. inval.) (assembly GCA_016946835.1). Classification (NCBI taxonomy): domain Eukaryota; kingdom Fungi; phylum Neocallimastigomycota; class Neocallimastigomycetes; order Neocallimastigales; family Neocallimastigaceae; genus Neocallimastix; species Neocallimastix lanati (nom. inval.). The sequence goes on along the minus strand of JACVTC010000052.1, from coordinate 105,528 downwards.
AGATATGTTATTTAAATAATTTTTAAATTTATAAAATATTTAATAAAAAATAACATTTTATTAAATTATATTATAATATATTAAAATATATAAATATATTTTTTTTTTAAATAATTTAAAAAAAAAAAAAACTATAAATATTCAAAAGATTATTCTTTTAATATAAATGAAGAAGGTTGTACTATAGGTATTGATTTAGGAACTACATATTCTAGTGTAGGAATTTGGGAAAATGATCATGTAGAAATCATTCCAAATGATTATGGAAATTGTACAATACCTTCTTGTGTTAGTTTTACTAATAAACTACTTGTTGGTGAAGAAGCTATAGATAATGCTAATATTTATCCTGAAAATACTATTTTTAGTGTTAACCGCATGATGGGTAAAGATTTTATGGATGAAGTACTTCAATCTGATATAAAACACTGGCCTTTTAAGGTAATTGAAAAAAATAACGGAAAACCATATATTCAAGTAAAATATGACAATGAAATTAAAGATTTTAGTCCTGAAGAAATATCAGCTAAGATATTATTATATATGAAAGAAATTGCTGAAGATTATATAGGTGAAAAAGTAACGAATGCTGTTATCACAGTGCCTGCCTACTTCAACTACGCACAATGTGAAGCTACTAAGATAGCCGGTAAAATTGCAGGTTTAAATATTTTACGTATTGTGAATGAACCTACTGCAGCTGCTATTGCTTATGGTTTTGATAAATTAGAACCAAATGATAATAAAAATATAATAGTTATAAATCTTGAAGATCTATTTAATGTTTCTCTTTTGTCTATAAAAGATAAAAAATTTGAAATTAAGGCCACTTCAGAATATACTCATCTTAGTCATGAAGATTTTGATAATCGATTAGTAGATTATTTTGTAAATGAATTTCAAGAAAAATTTAAAATTGATCTTACCACAAATTCAAAAGCAAGACGTCGTTTAAAAACACATTCTGAACGTGTGAGGCGTGTACTATCTTCTAGCATGAGTGTAGCAATAGAAGTGTTTTGTCTATATAATGGAATTGATTTCAATTCTAGTATTACAAGAATACAATTCGAAAAATTGAATATGGATTTATTTAATAAAATCATAGATTTAATTGAAAAAGTAATTAATGATTCTGGCTTGTCTAAATCAGATATTCATGAAGTAATATTACTTGAAGGTTCTGCAACTATCCAAAAAATTCATTCTATGATTTCAGAATATTTTGATGGAATAAAAATACATAAAAACATTCCTTCTAATGAAGTAATAGTTACTGGAGCAACAATTCTTTCTGCTAACCTTTAGGAATAGAAATAGATTATATCCATTAAATATAGTATAATTTAACATGAACTCCATTCTTTTAAGTATAGAAATTTCTAAAGAAATAAGAATTATTTCTATTAAAGGCAAAAATACACAAATTAAAATAAAGAATACCGAAAATATCATTGTTAATGATAATTATACATATATATATATTTTTTAAAAAAAAATGTTAAAAAATGAAGACATCCTCTGATTTTAAGATGTTTAAAAAAAAAAAAAAAAAAAAAAATTAAAAATTTATTTATTTATTATTAAATAAAATTAATGCTTTTTATAAGGCGATTTATACGAAGACCTTCTTTTCAGTGATCTTTTGAACCATCATCAAAAGAAGAATAAATAACTACAGTAATCCTTTCACAGATCAAGTGCTCTCTACATTAATAATTAGCAATTATATATATTATAGAGTCTAGTAATAGGAATATATACCATAGCGAGCAAAAAACACCCTGGATAGATGGATGAAAAAATAGTACAATATAAATTCATAAAGTAGTCACAAGAGTCAATCCAGAAACCTTGTATGTATGTATGAGTCCCGAGTACTAATTACTACGATAAAATTTAAGGAAAAATTAATTCCTTACACCTTGAATTTTTATATATTTATGTATATGTATTTAGAGAAATAATGTATTAAGATATTATGTTTTTTTTAAAAAAAAAAAAAAAAAATAGAACTTTTAAAATATAAAAATTTTTAATGCTAAAATATTGTGTTCAATTGAATCGACTACACAAAACAAAAATCACATGACCTGTGTATTTAGATATTATCTGATTTTTTTAATTAATAAAGGTTACAATGATTGTTTGAAAATTGGAGAGTTTCGACAATACCAAGAACAATTTAATCATAATTTATTTTTTATTATTTATTTTTATTGTTATATATATATATAATTAATTTCAATAATGTTAATTTTTTTTTCTTTAAAAATTTATATATGTATTAAAATAATACTAATTTTTATGCAATAATATATATATATAATTAATTTCGCAAAGTCGCATTTCGGTCTATTAAATTTTTAATAAATATAAAAGTAATTAAATTAATAAATAAATTTCTGATAAATAATGTAAAAATTAGGGTTGAAGTTTTTATTTTATTTTTTTTTTTATTATTACTATCTTTTTTATATTTATTTTTAAAAAAAAAATAAATAAAATAAAATAAAATAAAGTATTCTTGAAATCAATAAAAAATATTTAAAAATTAAAAAGGTTTATATATCTTAAAATTATATAAAGATTATTCTTTATATATTCTTATATTAATAAAAAATTGAAAGTTTTATATATATAAATAAAATATTATTAATAAATAAAATATTATTAAAAAAAAGTATTATTTAAAAGAATAAAATATTTTTGTAATTTTCATTATATATATATATATTATTTAAATATTCTTAAAAGTAGAAAAAAAAATTCTTGAAAAATATTAATCTTTTTTATTAATATTAAAATAAAAAATTTTATAAAATCTTTAAATTAAATATATAAATAAAATATTTTTTAAAAATAATAAATATGAAGATTTAAAAAAAAATTTTTTTTTCTAAATCTTTTATTTAAATACTTATTTTTTAAGAATATTTTATTTTTAAAGAATATTTTATTTTTAAAGAATATTTTATTTTTAAAGAATATTTTATTTTTAAAGAATATTTTATTTTTAAAGAATATTTTATTTTTAAAGAATATTTTATTTTTAAAGAATATTTTATTTTTAAAGAATATTTTATTTTTAAAGAATATTTTATTTTTAAAGAATATTTTATTTTTAAAGAATATTTTATTTTTTAAAGAATATTTTATTTTTTAAAGAATATTTTATTTACATATTTAATATATTTAATATAAAAATTTTTTAAAACAATCTTCAAATATTTTCTGAAAAGAAGGGATCATACAGAGATTTTTCCATTAAAGAATTTCTTAAAAATCCTCATATTCCTCTCACATATAAAGGAATGTTATTTTCTGTTATAGTAATTAGACAAGTTTCGTATTATGTACCTCTACTTGGAATCAAATAAAGAAAGAACGAAAAGTACACAGACACTAGTTAATTCAGGATTATACTAGATTGAATGATTTAATAAGAATAGCTTTACATCTCTTTTTATTGTGTTTCTAAAGAACTTAGCATTCCTTATCTTTAGGCGAAATGTTCGACTGCTCAAGTAAGGTCTTTTAAAAAATGAAAAAAAAAAAAAAATCGAATTGTATTATCTCTTATTTATACAGATATATGACATTGTAAACGTCAAGCATGGAATAAAGAAAGTAAGATTTTTGTAGACAAATTAGATAAATTACCATCAAAAAAAAAAAAAAAAAAAAAAAAAAAAAAAAAAAAAAAAAAAAAAACGCAATTGTAAACTTTTACTGGATAGAGATATAGCAGGTAAATCAATCAAGTTTAAGACTTATAACAAAATAAATTTGAGAAAACTAGAGAGTACCTAAAGGTTAATTTTAAGTATCCTGAAATTAACATTGGTTTCTTGTGGGTACTTCGTGCCAGATATAGATAAAGATTCGATGCTTCCAAAGCCGCCAATATGATTGAAGATGACTGTCGAGAACGATGTTCTTGTTGATATTGAAAAAGTAGTAATCCTCGATTGGAGCGTTAGTTTTCTGAATGATTTTTTTTCAGTGAATTTCAAATGAAATATATTAAGGATTTTGAAATTTTTTATAATTACCAAATATTGTCCAATATTTAATAGTAATGTAAACACTGTTATCACAAATATAAATAATGTTGAATCAAGTACAGATTTTTATAGTAGTCACGAAGTATGTAATATTAATAATAATAACAATAAAAATAATATTGTTAATATTAACAGTTTTAGTAATAGAGAAAATAGGAATATTAATTTTAGTAATAGTGAAAATAAAAGTATTGTAACTAATGATGTAGTGAATAAATTAAGAGGACATAATTGTGTTAATATTAGTAATTTTCTGAATAATGAGTGTATAAATATATATATGATGTTGGTACCGTTTATATAACTTCCTTCTTGGTGTTCTTAACAAGAAGGAAGCTGAAGTAAAGAAGTTACAATGTGACCTATCAAATTTAGAAAATGAGCAGTCTCTAATCTATAAAAAATTGGAAAAGGCTAGAAAGGAAGATAAAAAATTGTTCAATAATATCGAGAAGATGCATAACAACATTGAAAAAGTGGAAGAAACTATGAATAACAAAATGAACATAACTCTACAATGTTTGAAGGAAGTACAAAAAACCAGAAAGGAAGATAGGGAAAATTTTGAAAGAGATTGGAAGGACAAAAAAGACAGAGCTAGAAAGCACGAAAAAATATTTATTAACGAAGAAGAAAACTGGTTCGTCTGCTTGTGGTACTGGATTTGGTTGAAATTATTGTATTAGGTTTGAAAAAACTTTCTAATCATAGAAAACCTTCCTGGTTGACAAAGCTAATTATTAATTATAAATGAGAGTAATTTTCAATCACGAAAGGAGTAATGACTAATACCCCTCTCTAGATTTATCAGCACTGAAATCATAGAAAATGATCATGTTGTATCTGTAATCTGGGGCGCTGTAGGTTAAGTTTGATCCTTTTGACCAATCTAAGATATATCCGAACAATCTTAAATGATCTTTTTTACCAACTTCAGAATAGCTTTCCTATCCAGTTCTTCAACTTCACTATCTGCCTCATATTTTTCTAAACTTTTCAATCAGATTTTTTTGCATCCCACAAAGATCCTCATCAATACCAGGTATAACTTGCATTTATATGGAGAAACGCCCAGGATAGATGAATGAAAATTTGTCCCATGTCAATTCAGAAGGTAGTTACAACGGTCAATCCAGAAACCTTATGTGTGTGTTAATCCCGAGTATCAACCACTAGGATAAAATTGAAGAACAAATTAATTACTTACACCTTGAATTTTTATATATTTATGTATATGTATATAGAGGAATAATATATTAAGAAATTATGTTTTTTAAAAAAATAAAAAATAAAAAATAAAAAAAATAAAATAAAAATAAAACTTTTAAAATAAATGAAATTTTTTCTTTATTGCTCTTTTAATTAATAAAGGTTACCATAATTATTTGATAATTGGAGAGCCTCGACAATAACAAAAAACAGTTTCATAATTTACTTTTTAAAATTTTATTATTTTTAAATATATATATATAATTAATTCCAATAATGTTTATTTTTTTTTTTTCTATAATTATTTATATTTGTTTTATATTCAAATATTTTTTTTTTAATTTAGTATTTAATATATTATGTATTCTAAAGTTTAGAAGATTAGATTAAATTTTACCTTTTAACCATTACTATGGGGAAAGTGCAGTTCTAAAAATTTCATTTCTGAAAATTCGTAAAAAAAAAAATTTTTTTTTCGAAAAGTTGCATTTCGCAAAGGTGAATTTCGAAAAATTTTAATAAATAGATAATACAATAAAAAAAAAACTAAAAAAAATTGTTATAATATTTAAGAAAATAAAAAAAAAAATTTTTATAAATAATAAATTTGTTTTAATATTTAAGAAAATAAAAAATTATAAATAATAAATATTTAAAGAGTTTTTTTTTTTTTTTATTTTTTATTATATTTTTATTTATTGGATAAGAAAAAAGATATTAATAATTTTAGAATTATTTTTCTTTTCATAAATTATTGAATAATCAATTTATAAAAATAATAATTATAATAATAATAAATTACAATAATAATAAATTTTAATAATAATAAATATTAATTATTTATTATTTGAAAAATAAAAATTTTAAATATTTAAATTTAAATATTAAAAAAATGAAATAATTTTAAGAAGGGTTTTTATATAACTAAATATTAAAAAAATGAAATAATTTTAAGAAGGTTTTTATATAACTAAATATTAAAATAACTTTTTTTTTTTTTTAACTAGAATATTTATAAATATCTCTTTTTTATTAAAAATATTTATTGATATTTATTAAACAATAATATATTTTTATCAAAGATTAAAATTTTATAAAATACTGCGCAAGAATTTAAAAGGTGTAAAATGATCAATTAATTACTTAAATTTTATTTTTTAATTTTAATAATTATATTTATATATATATATATAAAATTTTTTTTAATAATTATATTTATATATATATAAAATTTTTTTTAATAATTATATTTATATATATATAAAATTATTATTAATTATATAAAGTGTTTAAAAAAAGTGTGATAAAATATTTCATTTTTTAATTTTTTAAATTTATTTATTTATTATAGTTTTATTTATTTATTATTTATTTATTTAGATATTTATTTTAATTATATAGATTATTTATATGTTTTATTATTAATTTATTTATTTATTAACTTTTTAAAAAAAAATTTACAAAATGCAACTTTCCGAAATGAAATTCTCCAAATGTTTCACCATCAATCCAATACTATTCATGAATAAATTTATGTAGAAATTCAATATATTAATGTTCATAAATATATTTATATTGAATTTTCATATATTAATGTAAAAAAAATAAAATATTTAAAAAAAAATTTTTTTTTTTTTTTTTTTTTTTTTTTTGAATATTAGTATTGCTTTAAGGTATTTAAAAAAAAAGAAAAAAAAAAGAAAGAAAAAAGAAAAAAGAGAAATTACCAGATCATCTATCAAAGACATAAAATTTTTTTTTGAATATTAGTATTGCCTTTAAGGTATTAAAAAAAAAAAAAAGAAAAAAGAAAAAAGAAAAAAGAGAAATTACCAGATCGAGGGTGAGGCATTTCGAAAAATTTCATTTCGGAAAAGTTTCATTTCGAAAAGTTTTTTTAAAAAGTTAATAAATAAATAAATTAATAATAAAACAAATAAATAATATATATAATCTAAATAAATATTTAAATAAATAAAACTATAATAAATAAATAAATTTAAAAATAAAATTTTTAAATAAAAATAATATATATAATAAATTATATATATATATATATAATAATACTAATTATGCAATAATTTAAAAGATATATAGAATAATAATTAAAGATATAATTATTAAAATTAAAAAATAATATTTAATTATTATTAATAATTATTATTTCTATTTATTGATTCAATAATTTATGAAAAGAAAAATTATTCTAAAATTATTGGTTAAATTTTTTTTTTATCCAATAAATTTAAAAATAAAAAAAAATAAAAAAATATCTATTTAATTAATTAATATTAATATTTTTTTATTTATTCATTCTATTATTTATTTATCTATTTATTAAAATTTTTAGGGAAAAATGAAATTTTTTAGGTGAGTTTTACGAAATTCATCTTTCCGAAATGAAATTTTTTAGGTGAGTTTTACGAAATTCATCTTTCCGAAACGAAATTTTTTCGAAATACACTTTCCCCGCCTTAAAGTGTTTAAAATAAAGGAAAAAAAAAAAAGAAATTAACCAGATCATCAATTAAAGACATAAATAAATTTTTTATTTTAAGAAAAAAAAATTTTTTTTTCACATGTTTTTTTTTTTTTTTTTTTTTTTATATTTTTTACATTCTAAGGAATTTACCATGAAATCTGCCAAGGCAAAATAAAATATAAAATATTCTTAGGAATTTACCATACAAAAAAAAAATTATTCTAAAGAATTTACTGTATATTGAAAAATTATTCTAAGGAATTTACCATACAAAAAAAAAAAAAAAATTAATAATAATAAGAACAATATTATCTGATCAATATTTTATCTTTTTATCATTATTAATTATTATTATTATTTTAAAGTTTTCCATAAAAAAAAAAAAAAAAACTTTTTTTTTTATTATTTTTATTTTTCCTTAAATTTTAATTAAAAAAAAAATTGTTTAGCCTTTAAAAGATGCTTTGACAGTTAATTAAAAATAAAATAAAATAAAAAAAAGAAATAATGTCAAAAAAATAATAATAATAATAATAAAATAAAATAAAATACAAAAAGAATTAACTATCAAAGTATCTTTTAAAGGCTAAACAATTTTTTAATAAATACCTATTTATATATTATTATTTATTATTTACTATTTATTTATTTATTTATTTATTTATTATTTTATTATTCAATTCCTATTTGTTAATTTTTTAGAAACAAATATATCGAGTCTCATATTTTATTGTAAAATTATTGAATATGATGAAAATGATAAATGATAAATTATATTTGTTGTATTATTTATATTATATTTTCTTATATTCTTATTAATTGTTATAATAAATAGCTTATTATTATTATTATTATTATTATAAAGTAAATTACTTTATATATACATTTTTCTATTATATGGACGTTAATATTTTAATTGTAAAAAAGAAGAAAAAAATTGTCAATTTTTTTAAAAACTTAAGAATTTATAAATATAACAAAGAGTGTGAAAAACTAAATAAAAATAAATAAAAGTTTAAATCTTGAATTGTCTATCTGAAAGAAATTACCACGATTTTCACCAATTGAACTATTCAGTACATTATGAGTAACAATACTATTATTTTCACTATCACTAATATTAATATTTCCATTTTCACTATCACCAATTCTACTATTATTAACAGTATTATTTTTTATTTTTATTATTATTGATATTATATAGTTCATTACTACTATCAAAATCTGTACTTGATTCAATATTATTCATATCTGTGATAACCGTGTTTCCCAAAAAATTCATTCATTCTATTAAATTAAGCCCATTCAATAAAAAAATAAAAAAAAAATAAAAAAAAAAAAAAAAAAAGCTTAATAAATTATTCAAAAACAATTTTAATTTTAATTTTAATTTTATTTTATTTATTTATTTATTTATTTTATAAATTATTTATTTATTTATTTTTTATCTATTTTTGATTGATAGTCAAAAAAAAAAAAAAAAGGAATCGATATAAAATGAAACATTTAAAATAATAATAATATTGTATTGTAATTCTTTCTTTTTTTTTTTTTTTTTTTAAAAAAAAAAAAAAAAAAAAAAAGATGATATATATTAATAATTTATTATTAATTAATAATTATATAAAAAAAAAAAAATATTAATATATATCTCTATAGTAATACTATTATTTATAATAAAATATATATATTATTTATAATTTATATTTTTGTTTTTATTTAATTTATTAATTTTTTTTATATATTATTGAATATAAAAGATGATGACAATTTATGAGAGATAAGAGATAGTCAATAACAAAGTATTATTAATTTATTACTATAGTTATTTCTATCTCTTTTATTTTATTTTTTTTTTATTTTTTTTTTCTTTTTTTTCAATTTTTTTTTTTATAATTTTATTATTATAAATATTTGTTTGTTGATTTGTTTTTGAATTTCATGTACAATTTATGTGTTTTATACTATATATGTATATATTATATAAATTTTACATATTTTATACTATTGAATTGTTTGATATATATATATTTATTTATAATTAATTATTTTTTGTTTATTTATATCGATTATAATCTTTTATATATATATTTATTTATATATATATTTAATTTAATTAATAATTATCTTTTGGTATATTTGTTATAAAGTATTGTATAAAAAAAAAATAATAACTATATATTGTTTACTATATATAAAATTGGTTTCTGAAAATATAATTCCTTTTTTCTAAATAAAAAAGATATATATAAAAAAATTGTAGGTAAAAAAAAAAAACTATTAATAAAAATAAAAAATAAAAAATAAAAATGAAATAAAAAAAAAAATTTTTTTTAATAATATTTCATTTTTATTTTTATTTTTATTTTTATTTTTATTTTTTTTTTTTAGTTTTTATTAATTTCTTTAAAAACCTTTTGGTTGAGAACTTAAAAATCCAAAGTTCTTTGGTGAATATACTTTTAATTCATAGGGATCATTATTTGTTTCAGCAAATATTGAATTAGTTTGAATGTTGGTGTAGTTTTTCACTATACTCTTTTGAGAGTATATTGAGCTATCCATTTTTGGTGATTTCTTATTGTTATAGCTATCCTTATCTATGGATGGATAGTTGTATGGAGAAACGATATTACTTTGGTTTGATTTTTTTGGTGAACCATTATTAGAGTTGTTAGTCATATCAATAGAATATGTTGTTTTCTTATTACTATTGAAACTGTTATTGTAAGTGTGACTACTGTAGTTACTACTCTTGTATGGACCAAGATTGATATTGTTTGAACTGTTATTTCCATAGCCAATGTATTTAGAGTTAGCCCCACTTGATTCATTGATGGAAGTGACATTAGCTCCATATTTGAAAAGGAAGGCATCAATTGCTAAAATTAAAGCAAAGGAACTCTTTAAGCATTGTAAAGGAACAGTAATACTCTTCATGACGTTTAAATCTTGTTTGTGAACTGTGATAATATCTAAGATAGAAAGACAGGCACTTACAATATCAACGGTAATTAAGATAGTGTAACTGGAATGTTTAATGTAATCATTTAAGTTTGTATTATTTTCAGAATGACTGTTATTCTTTTTAACAAAGTAAAGAATACCAACAGTACAGATAATATCAGCAAAAGCCATGATACCGAAGGCATAACCATGAATTTTTTGAATATAAGTATTACTTAAGACAACATCGGTCATACGACTGTAACCAATAATGAATCTAGCAACCATAAATGGAATAGCAAGTCCAATGATAACTACTTTCAAGATAACAGCAGATTTTCCAGTAGCGAAAGCCTTCATTTTAATTAAATTTAAGACAGGAATAGAATATTCACTAATAATCCAGAACACTTCATCGATTAAGAGAAGGTAGGCAGAAAAGGGTCTCTCAACATCAGCCAATGATTTTAAACACATGTGAGAAAGGGCAGCGCTTTCCATAAGTGAAGCACATAAACCAGCCAAAGAGGAGTAGAATAAAACTTTCCAATAGATACCTTTTCCTACATTAGCATACATAAGAGATACTAAAAGAAATTGAAGAACAAATGAAAATAAGAAAGAATCATGGAATCTATTGAAGAATTTTTCAACGAATACCTCTCCGCTTAAGGATAAACAATTTGAATCTTGGTATCTTGGAAATGAAGAATTAATAATTTCAGTAGTTTCCATTTTTATATATATATATATATGTTTTACTTTTAAATACAAACTATTGATAACTTTGGATAATATTTTATTTTATATTATTTTTATTACAATATTCTTTGAAATATTTATTTATAATATTTATTTTAATTATTTTTATTTTTTTTTTTTTTAATATTGTATAACTGCTTTTTTTTTTTTTAATAGTTTTATTTTATTTTATTCTTTGCTTTATTAAATTGACTTTCAAATTTACATTTATTTCTTTTTTGTTATTCTTAAATTAAGTTACTGTTTATTATTTTTTCTCTTTAAATAATATATATAAATATTAAAAAAAAATATTATATATATATTATTTTTTTCACTATTTCTTTTTTTATATATATATTTGTTATTTAAATTATTAATAAATAAAATAAATACTATATATAAGTAATGAAAAATTATTATTTTTAAAGAATATAAAAAAAAATTTATTTAAAAATTAAAAAAAAAAAAAAAAAAAAATTATTTTTAATCTTTTATATACTTTTTATACTTTTTTTTTTTTTTTAATTATTAATCACAATTATATTAAAAATTGTATGATTTTATCATCAATATTAATTTAAAAAATTTTTATTATAAATTATTTTATCATTTATTATCATTTATTATCATTTATTATTATTATTATTTATTATTATTTATTAATATTATTTATTTTGATAATAATATTTTTATATATTTATATATTTATATATATTATTAAGTAAATAATAAAATAATAATAATAATAATAAAATAATAATTATAATAATAAATATTAAATAATAAATAATAAATATTAAATATTAATAATAAACTATAAGAATATAATATATATATTAAAATTAATATATTTAATGACTTTTCTCTTTAAAAATTAATTTTAATATATAATACCTTTTTATTTTGTTCCCTATTTTTTTTTTTTTTTTTTAATAATGAACTTCTCCTTTTTTAACCATAATAAGAAAATGAATTAGTAATCAATGCTATATACTTTTTTCTTTTTTTTCTTTTTATTAATATATTAATATATATTATAAATATATGTATTCAATTTAAAAATTTATTTACTCATTCATTTATTTATTGATAAATTATTAATAAAGAAACTTTTTTATTTAATTTACTATTATTTATTCATTTATATTGTACTACTCGAACCAAATTTAATATTTAAATGAATCTATTGAATTATTATATTTTAATTAAAATGGTTCAATTTTAATATATATTTAGATAAATTTATCTATTCATTCACTTAAAATCTTTACCTGTTTTAAAAGTGTTTTATTTTTACCAATTTTAAAAAAAAAAAAAAAAAAAAAAAAAAGTATAATAAATAATACATTATAATTATAATAAATAAAATAAATAATATATTATAAATTAGGATTATAATATAATAAATAATTGAATAATTATTTTTATACTTTTATATAGAATAAACTTTTTGTTCTTGTTTTTCTTCCATATATATAAAATTTTAAGCTCTTAATTAAAATTTAATATAAATCAAGCACATTTTAAAATTTGTTCCCTATTTTTTTTTTTAAACTCTAATTCCAATTAATATATGTAACAATTTAATTTTTTGTTTAATACAATATACCTTAATATATTAAATCATATAAATAATAAGTATAAGTAAATATAATTAAAGTTTATTTAAATGTTTGAGTTTAATTGTACAATATATACGGCACATAAATAAATATAAATTAATATATACAATACTAAAACATTTTATTTAATACATAGGTAGAAATTAATAAATAGATTTAAACTTTTAAAATCAATTGAAAAAAAAAAAAACTTTTTATATATATATAAATATAAATATTATTAAAAAATTAATAATAATTAATAATTATTCATTTTTTTGATATATGAAAATTGATGAGTTGTACAAAAAATGATCAATTTCAAAAAATAAAATAAAATAAAATAAAATAGAATAAAATATAATATAATAGAATATAATAAAAAGGAAAAGAAAAATAGAAATAAAAAAAAAAAAAAGAAGAAGAAGAAGGAGAGAAGGAGAGAAGGAAACTAATCTATTGAATGAATACAATATGTTATTCATTTAGATTGTTTTCTACTAAAACTGAAAAAAAAAAACAATATTAATTTTTATGTTTCATTTAGGTTACTTTTTTTGGCGATACTGAAATAAAATAGTAAAATAGTAAAAATCATTAAAAAATTTTTATTTTTATTATTAAATGGAAAAAAAAATTTTTTTTTTAAAAAAAAGAAAATAATACAATATAAATATTATTTAAAAATAAAAATTAAAAATACTCTTTATGTAAAATATTATTTATGATTAACATGTATATATTATTGTTATTATTTTAATACAGTTATGTTGATGAGACTATTATTATAATTAATATAATGTATTTATTATTATAAATATAATTTTTACTTTTTATTATTATTATTATTATTATTATTATTATTATTATTATTATTATTATTATTATTATTATTATTATTATTTACTATTACAATAATAATAAACATTACAATAATAATTAACATTACAATAATAAATTCTATTACAATAATTGCCATTATAATAATAGTTATCATTAATAATAATATTATTTATTTATATATTTATTATTATTATTAGTATTATTAAAGTATCATTAATATAATTACTAGTATTATTAGTATTATTAATATTATTAGTATTAGTATTATTAGTATCTCGGAATAATATTAATATTATTTTGAGGTACCACAAAAAAAAAATAATAGAAAATAGAAAATAGATTATGTTACATTAAAAAAAATAAAAAGAAAAATATTAAATAAATAATAATAATAATAATAAATGAATAATTAAGGTATTACAAAATTTATGTGATACGTTTAACATCTTTATCTTGAAAAACAATTATTCTTTTTTTTTATTATTATTATTTATTTATTTATTTATTAATAAAAACTATTTGAACAATATAATAATAATAATAATAATAGATAATATTATAAAGCATTAATAAATTATAATATTTATAGATATTTTAATTTTTTTTTTTTTTTTTTTTTTTTGTTTTGGTTTTGTTTTATTTTGTTTTTTTGTACTTATATTGTACTTAAGTATTAATCTCCGTATAAACAAAAACTTTATTTCTTAAAAATATTTTAATATAAATATGTTGTTCTTCATTTATTATCAATTCGATTAAATATTTAAAGTTTGTGATTGACTTTTTATCTTTAAAAGTATATTATATTTATTAATTCTGTGTTTAAATTGATTTATATCATTTTTATTACTATTTTTATTAATTATTTGTTTTACATATCCTATTTTTTTTATTTTATTTTATTTTATTTTATATTTTATTTTATATTTAATTTTATATTTAATTTTACTTTTTTTTTACTATTTATTTCATTTTACTTTTTTTTATTATTTATTTTATTTTATATTTTATTTTACTTTTTTTTATTTTTATTTTATTTTATTTTATTCAATCTGTACTTTAAATTCATATTTCAAATATTTTTTTATTTTATTTTATATTTTATTATTTATTTTACTTTTTTTTACTATTTATTTTATTTTATTCCTGTCGTTGAATACATTAAGATTTAAGAACAATAGATTTAAAAAAAAATAAAAAAGATCTGAAACCTTAATAGATATTTATTTTTCAAACCGAGGAAAAAAATTTTATAAGATAAAATAATAAAATAATAAGATAGTAATAAAAAAGAAAAAAGAACAAATTCATACATACATATTCATATACATATACACATAAAAGAAAACGGAAAAAAAAAAAGGATACTCTATTTATTATGGAATAGCCAAATCTACAAATCAATAAATTTTTAATATTTAATAATTAATTATAAATATAATTAATTTATCATTATGTATCTATTTTTTTTAGTTTTATTTTATTCTTTTTTTTATTATTATTATTATTATTATTATTATTATTATTATTATTTTATTTTTACTATTAAAAATGTTCTAAATCACTTATGCTAAGATATATTCAATTATTTATATTAAGAAATAATAAAACGTGAATTAATCTCCAATAGAGCATAGTTCATTTTATATGATTTAAGATTCAAATACATTTACATATATGATATATAAAAATTGGGCTAGTTTTGTTTTTATAATTTTTTTTATAATTTTTTTTTTTAATTTTTTTTAATTTTATTAAAATTTAGATTAATTTATATTACAAAAAATTTTATATTAAATTATAAATTAATCTAAATATAAAATAAAAAATATGAATATGAAAATGTGAATAAAATTATACACAACTAATTAAAAATAAATTAAATATCATTAATTATTCATAGATTAAGTAATTAAAAAAGGAAATTAAAAAAAAATTTTTCGATACATTTTTTATACATAATTAAAATATTTAAAACTAAAACTAAAATTAGAAAAGTACAATTTTTTTATTATTATTTTTAACACTTTATTTTATTTTGTTTTATTCAATCTGTACTTTTAATTATTTTTTATATATCAACTATTTATTTTATTTTATTTATTTTATTTAATTTGTACTTTAATTATATTTATATTTCAACTATTTATTTTATTTCGTTTTATTTTATTATGTTATATTTTATTCAATCTGTACTAATTTTTTTTATTATACTATATAAAATTATTTAAATTATTAAAAACATTTAAAGTATATTTTTAATAATTTAAATATTTAATTTTTTTCAATTTAAGATAACTCATGTTACACCACCCAAAACTAAAAAAATAATTGAATTCAAACTTTTTTTTTAATATATTAATATAAAATATATTAATTAATTTTATTATTAATTAAGATTCAACTCCTTTGAATTAAAATTAAATGTTTTATAAATATATTATATATTATTATTTAGGTAAATTTATTTTTAAAATATTATAATTATATACTTTTATTTTTATTTATTTTTTTTTTTAGATAGGATTACTTTATTATATATATATTTTTTATTTAGATAGAATCTTTTTTTTTTTTTTAGATAGAATTATTTTATTATATATATATTATTATTTAGATTGAATCTTTTTTTTTTTTTTTAAATAGGATTATCTTATTACTATTATTACTATTATTATTTTAGCTATTTCAGTTTGTTGAACTAGTAAATCGATACTTAAAGTTTTATTTAATCTAAAAAAATTTTTTTTATAAAAAAAAAAGTTCTTATGATGTTTTAATGACATAAATGAAAATTTATATATTTATAAAACAATGTTTACCATCCTTTTTTTTTTTTTATTATTATTTTTTAAAAAAAAAATCATACAACTCTAATTAATTATTTAAAAATATAATTAATTCTAATTATTGACCAGACTTTTCATATTATTTTTTTATAATTGTTTTATAATTTTTTTATAATTATTAATTATTAATTAATAATATTTTAGTTACTTAATTTCTACCAGGAAAATAAATTTAATGAAAGTAAATATCTCAAATACTTTAAGATTTATAAAAAGTTAATAAAATATATAAATTAACTTTTGATTCATTTAATATATAAAATTAAAAAAAAAAAAAAATAGATAAAATAAAAACAAATATTGAAATAGACAATATAAAAAAAAATTATTATCCTTTATTATAGATTATTATTATTATTATTATTATTTATTATTTATTATTTATTATTTATTATTATTATTATTATTATTATTATTTATTATTTATTATTTATTATTTATTATTATTATTATTATTATTATTATTATTTATTATTTATTATTTATTATTTATTATTATTATTATTATTATTATTATTATAAAATAAAATAAATATTATAGAATAAAAAGTTATTTTATATTTACAAAGATTAGATTATATCTTTAAAATTTTAATTTTTTTTTAAATGAATTTCTCATTATTTTTGTAAACCAAATGTATTAATTTTAATTTAATTAAATATACTTTACAATCTGTCATCATTAGGTAACGGGGAAAAATTAAAAAAAAAAAAAAAAAAAAAAAAGTAATATTGTTGTGATTATCTTATATTTTTAATTATAATTTCTTTTATTTCTTTTTTAAATTAATAATTTTTAATTATTAAAATATTAAATTTTAAATTATTTATTAGTAATTATTATTCATTAGCATTATTTATAAATTTATAATATTACTTTAATTATTAATTTATTATTTTGATAGTATTTATATATCTAAATAAATATATATATATATATACATATTTTTTATTTTCATTTTCATTTTTAATTTTAAAGTGTTCTATTAATTTTTATAATATAAATAATAATAATAAATTTTCCTTATTAGTATCCTTAATTTAATTTATATTTACATAAATGTATATTGTTCTAATTCCATAAATATTATTATTAATATCCTAAACTACATTTATTATCCGAAATTTATATTAATTATTAAAATACTTTAAATATTATTAATAATAATTAAAGGATTAATGTAGAATAGGAATAATCCTAAGAAATTGTCATTTGTTTCTATTGTATAAGTTTAAAAGCCTAATTAATTGTATTCTTTCAATTTTTTTTAAAGTAATAAATTTATAATAAATAACAATATTCTTTTATTAAATAATTTATAATAAATAATAACATTCTTTTATTAATTAATGACTATTCTTCTTAGTATACTAATAATATGTCATACTTTATTATATATTAATTTTTTTGTGTTATTTTTTGTTATAAATTATTTTTAATTTCAAATAATAAAAATATTATGATTTATATTTATAAGTATTTTCACATTTTAACTTTATGTTGAAATGTTTAGATATGTCCTCTAATATATTAAATCATAATATCAAATGATAAACAAAATAAAATTATAATTATAAATACGAGAAAAATGATATCTTCTTTTTTTTTTTTTTTTTTTTTAAAGTATTTATCTATTTATTAATATTTTTAATGATATATTATTACTTTTTGGTAATATTATTTCAATTCATTGTTTTTTAAGATATTTCTAAATATTGATTGAAGGGAAAAGAGACTCATCATTTATTAATATATTTATATTTATATCTTTATTTATTTATATATATAATTATTTATACATTTATTTTTAAGTATAAAAATAGAATAATAATGAAAAATTTGAAGTTATCTTTAAATGTATTAAATGTTAATATTATAAATATTTAATCGTAATTTTTTAATATAGTTTTTTTTTTTTTATTCTTTAAAATTATTATTTTATATTAAAAATGGCTGGTTAAATTTAATCTATGAGCTTATTTAACTATTTTTTTTTATTTAAATAGATTAAATTTAATATAAACAATTAATAATAATAATAAAAAAAAAAAGTTAATTAATTAATATAGGATATTATTAATATTCTATAGAAATATTCATTTATGAAATTTTATTAATAGAAATTCATTATAATTTTATTAATTTCTAGTTTATCATTGATTATTGTGTAACATTAATATAAAAGTCAATGAATGAATAATTATATTATAAATAAATAACTCATGATTAAGATTTATGAATCGAAATTCTATTATTAATTTTTTTTTTTTTTAGAATGATGAAAGAAAAGAAAAAAAAAAAAAACCTCCGAAATGAAGAACATCGTGGAATAAATAATGACTTTTCCCATGATTTACCCAAAATCACTTGAAAAAAAAAACAAAAAATAACAACAAAAAAATAAAAATAAATATATAAATATATAAATATATAAATAAATATATAAATATATAAATATATAAATATATAAATACATACATAAATACATAAATACATAAATACATAAATATATAAATACATAAATATAATATATAATATATTTAATATGTACGTATTTTTTAATATATAATTAATAAATATTAATATGTACTAAATATATTGAAAATTCAAATAACTATAAATAATATATATTCTACATATATTTTTTTTTCCAAATTTTTACATATTCATATACACTTTTTATTATAGATTATATTTAATATTTAATATTATATTATTTATTCAAATAGATCTATTTATTTATATTTTATAATTATTTTAAATTTACAATGTTAAATATATTTATGTTTTCATATATTTATGTCTTTTATCTAGTCACTATAATCAAATCAAATTATGACTTCTTCCATTTAAAAAGTGAATATAATTTTTTTTTATTTCCATTTAAACATTGAATATGGTTTTAATTATTAATATTTATTTAACTATTATTATTTATTATATATTATAGTATTATTTATCATATTATTTAATTGTTATTCATTATTTGTAATTTAATCATTATTTACAATTTTATTTTTTTTTTTTTTTTTTTTTTTTTTTTTTTTTTTTTAACGGCAGCAAACTTGTTTCATCTTTATTAATTAAATATTTGATAAAATACATGTAATAAAATAAAAAAAAAAAAAAAAAAAAGATAAAAAAATAAACAAAAAATAAAACACAAAATAAAAATAAAATAATGGTATAATATATTCTAGTTTCATTTAATTAATATTTGTAAGACTTCACAAGGGCATTATTATACTGAAGTATAATAATTAACTTTGACTTCGCAATGTTAATCATAATTTTAAGATACAAAATTATGATCTTAATATTTATTTAACTATTATTATTTATTATATATTATAGTATTATTTATCATATTATTTAATTGTTATTCATTATTTGTAATTTAATCATTATTTACAATTTTATTTTATTATTTAATTATTATTCATTTATTTATTTATTATTTACTACTTATTTATTTATTATTTACTACTTATTTATTTATTATTTACTTTTTTAGATTTCATTTTTTACATTGAATATTTATAATTATTAAAGTTTATTTATTTAAATGTTACAGAAAAAAAAATTAAAAAAATAAATTAATTTAATATTTCTGGATTTTTATAAATTTTTTTAGTTAAAATATAGAAAATAAAAAAAATTCCAAAAAAAATTTAATATATAAATATAAATATATATATAAATTTAAATAATAATATATATATAAATATATATATATAGTATATATATAATATAATTATAATTATTTATATTTAGTATAAATATAAATATAAATATAATTATATATATTAAGTATAAATATAAATATATTAATATAATTTTTATTTTTTTATTTAAATTAATTAGTAAATGGAATAATTAAAATACTTTATATATTTAATATAAATTATCTATTCTATTTAATATATAAAATAAAAACAATCAAAATACATATAAAAAATTTTTTTTGATACTATAAAAATAATAATAATAAAAGTAATAACAAAAAAAAATTTTTTTCTGTAATTTTTATAAAAAAAAAATTTTTTTGTTATGTAAATTTAAATAATAAATTTAGGGTGGTTTTTAATATTAAAAAAAAAAAAAAAGAATTAATATATCTTTTTATAGGTTTATCATTTTTTTTTTAATATTTTTCTATAATTATTTATTATTATTAAATTGTATAATGCCAAAAAATTTTTTTTTCTTTAATGTTGCACTACGATATATTTATTTATACTTGTTTTAATCATTTTTTTTTTTTTTAGTATGTGTGTATTTATGTATATGAATATTAATATGTTTTAATATAATAATTGTTTAATATAATTTATTTTTTTTTTTTTTTTTAGTATTTTAAATTAATCTTATTGGTATTGTGTTATTGGTATTATTATTAATATTAAATAAATATATATATCAATTTAATATTAATAATAATAGCCGTAGGTTTTTGAATAGGCATTCACTTCAACTTTTTGAGTATTATTTGAAGTAGTCTCAAATAATATCGGTGATGAATTACTTGGTAAATTAGTAAAATTTTTTACTATAGGAGATTGGGCTTTAGATTTATCAAAGGAAGAAAAGTTGTATGGAGAAACAATATTACTTTGATTGGTTTTGCTTTTGTATGAATAACCATTGCTATTTAAAGTTATATTATTATTATTGTTGACATTGTTATTATTATTATTATTATTATTTGAATTATTAGTCTTATTGTTAAGAGCGTTCATGTCAATCGTGTAGCTAGCTCCAAAACTCTTGTTTTTATTTAAATCAAGACTTTTGTAGTTTTTGTATCCATTGGAATTACTACCTCCTTTGTAGGTTCCGAAGCTTCTAGAATTATTAGTACTACTATTATTTTTGGATTCATTAATAGAACTCATATTAGCACCATATTTAAAGAGGAAGGCATCGATGGCTAAAATTAATACAAAGGAACTTTTGAAACAGAATAATGGAACGGTTAAACTCTTAAGAATAGGATTGGCATTACTGGTTAAGGAGTTAAAAAGACTTAAGATGGAAAGTAAGGTACTGACAATATCAACACCAACTAAGATTGTGTAACTGGAGTGTTTAATGTAGTCATTAAGATTTGAAATGGCTCTGAGGTTATTTTGTCTGACAAAGTAGAGAATAGCAAAGGTACAGATGAGATCAGCAATGGCCATGACACCAAAAGCATATCCATGATAGGTTTGAATTTCAACATCTTGTAGGTAACCTTTCTTCATACGAGTGTAACCAATTAAGAATCTGAAAAAGACAAATGGAATGAAGAGACCAAGAATGGTAAATCTCATTATATTAGCTAATTTACCTCTAGCAAAAGCCTTCATCTTAATTAAGTTTAAGTAAGGGATGGCATACTCTGTAGTGATCCAGAAAATTTCATTGATTAAAAAGAATAAAAAGAAGATGGAATGTTCTTCTGTTTTTAGGGATTCTCTACATAAATAGGAAACGGCAATATTTTCAAAAATTGAACCTAATAAACCAGCAGTGGAAGCATAAAATAATACCTTCCAGTATACCCCTTTACCAACATTGAAATATAAAAGTGAAACTAATATAAATTGAATTAAAAAAGTATAACGATAGGAATCCTTAAATTCTGTTAAGAAACCTTCTATAAAACTTCTTTCTTCCTTTCCAAAACATGTTTCATGTTCTATTAAAAATCTTGAAGCTATTGTAGATGAACTCATTTTTATTTTATTATTATTATTATTATTTATATTTATATGGATATTAATTTACTTATAAATAAATTAAAAAAAATAATAATAATTTTTATAAATATTTTATATATTATATAGTTATTTTTATTAAATTTATAGCTATATTTAATTCTTTATTATTAAAATTATTATTATTATTTTTTATCTTTTTTATTTTTTATTGATTTATTATTACTATTTTTTTCTTCCTAAATTTCCCTTTTTTTTTTTTTTATTTCTAGCAAATCATAAAGTATTATTTTTTTTTTTTTTATATTTATGAAAATAAAAATAATACTTTATATTTTATTTTTTATATTCTATATTCTTAAATTAATAAAGTAATTCGAATTTGTAATTAAAAAAAAAAAAAAAATTAAATACTTTTTTTTTGTTTTTATATTATTTCTTTATTTATATATTTTAATATGGATTATAATAATATAAATATACAGTGTGCCTAGCCGTTAATATAAATTAATTTATTTTTATTTTATTTTATTTTGTTTTGTTTTAATTTTTATTTTGTTATATTTTATTTTAATATCGTTTAATGTAAAAATTTTTATAAATGAATATATATTATAATTATTATAATTATTATAATTATTAATTAATTAAAAAAAATATCCTCGTTTTTTATTTTTTTTTTACCAGACTATTCCCTATTTTTGTTGATAATCAATCATTATAAAATAGATGATTCAGTAGAAATTATTACTAACCTCTATCTAATTAATAATTATAACATTAATATAATAATATGTATATAAATAGATATAAATATTAATATATATAGAAATAATTATTTTTTAAAGTTTAATTTTTTAATTTATTTTTTGCCTTATTAGGTATAACCAAATTAAACGTTTTTTTTTTTTTATAAATATATATAATATAATAAAATATAATAAAATATAATAAAATATAATAAATCTTTTTTTAAAAATTTATAAAATATAACAAAATAAAATATAACAAAATAAAATATAAATAATAAAAAAAATAATATATTTATAAAATATGATATTGAATTCGATAATTAAATCATATTTAATTAAAATTTAATTTAATTTAATATAAATTAATATATATTTTGTTTATTCATTTTTAATTTAATTATTTATTATTTAATTAATTAATTGAAATAATTTAAATGGAAACTTTAGATTGCTCTACACAAAAATTCTGTATTTTTTTTTATTTTTAAATTTATTTTTTTTTTTTTCATTATATTGGTATGTTACCTATTACATATTTTCTTTAGACTATAAATATATTTTTTTATTTATATTCTACATATTCGTAAATATATAAAGATAAATAAATTAATATATTTATAGAATATATAAATATATACATGAATATATTATAAAGTTAATAGATATAATATTCATATTAATATTCTATAATTAAAAATTTATTATAATTATAATTATTTATTTATTTATTTATTATTAAAACATCGCCATTATGAAAAAATTTAAAACATATAATGCTAGAATTATAATAATTAATTTATTTTATTTATTAATTTCAATAAGTCAAGATCAAAAAAAAAAAAAAAAGTTTGAAAATTTATTTCATTAATTTATTTTTATAATTTTAATAATAATTAAAAAAAAAAAAATCAATACAAAAAGAATAAAAATTATAATAAACTTTTATTATTATTATTATTATTATTATTATTATTATTTTGAATTATGTTATTAAAGCCTAGTTTTAGCTAATGTTAATATAAAATGATAAAGTCTTATCTAAAATCTTATTTATTAATAAAAATAATACATACAACTTATTTACTATATAAAAAAAAAAAAAAAAAAGATAAAATTAAAAATAAAAATAAAATAAAATAAAAATTAAAGTTATTGTAGAATAATAATAAATAATAATCATTTAATATGGAATGAAAAAATTGCCATCTTATTAGAGTTTAATATTCTCTTCCCTGTCTAAAAAAAAAAAAAAAAAAAAAAAAAAAAATTAGAGTTTAATATATATTATTTTAATTTTCTTAGTATATATATTCTAGTGCTTACTATCTACTTTAAGTATAATTAAAATAGATAGTAAAAACTTTTAATAAAAAGGAGATATATATATTCAAACTAAAACAAGATTTATTAAAATTTATGTATTAAAAAAAAATTATTTTTATCACTTTTTATAAAAAAAAATATAAAGTTAATAATTAAAGTTGATTTTCCATTAATGAAAAATATGTATAATATATATATATATATAAATTATATATAAAATATTGATTAAAGATTATTTAATAAATAATAAAAAATCCCATTTAATGCAAAAATATTAATATATATTATCTATTAAATAATAAAAATATATATATGTTAACATAAATGAAACTGTATAAATATTATATACTAATAAATTTTGAAAAAGGAAAAAGGAATTAAATAGAAAAAATTAAATAGTTTTTTATTTTTATTTTTATTTTTATTTATTTATTTATTATTATTATTTTTTTTATAAAGTATACATAAATATTCAGTAAAGAAATTATGAATATGATAAAAAAAAGGAATAGAATTATATAATTAGTATAAAAAATTAATTTTTTTTTTTTTTTGTGGTAAATTTATTTCTCAAATCTTGGATTAGAGAATTTATGCCAAATAATAATGAATGAATGAATATTAATTAATTATTATATGTTACTATTTATAATAATTGAATGAATATTAATATTATTATAATTTATAATTTATAATGATGTCAACATTATTTTATTACTATTTTATAATTATTAATTTCTACTTTAATTTATTGCTATTTTATAATTTTAAATTTAATTATTAATTATTAATTATTAATTATTATTATTATTATTATTATATATTATTTTAATAATTTTTAATTAAAAAAAAAAAAAAAAAAAAAAAAATTAAGAAATTTAAAAAAATTATAAAACTTTTTTTAAGGATCAACTTTATTAAAAAAAAAAAAAAAAAGTAATTACATTTTCATTGTGATGGTAGGAAAAAAAAAAAAAAAAACATAATAACATAATAATAATAATAATATAAATGGTAATTAAACAAATATAATATAATAAAAAAAATATAATAAAAATAATAATAATTAAAAAATAATTAAAAAAAATTAAATATGAATTGATTTACAAAAAAATTACAAAAAAAAAAAAGACGAAACACTCCTTAATTAAAATGTTTCTAAAAAAAAAAAAATTAAAATAATAATAATAAATAAAATAAAATAAAATAAAAAATAAAACAAAATTTTATTAATAAAAAAAAAAAAAAGTTAATCTATATATAAAATTATTAAATCAATTAATTTTTCATTTAATGTGATAATAATAATAAACGTAAATTAATAATAATAATTATAACAAAAATTAAAAAAAAAAAAAAAAAAAAAAAAAAAAATAAAGAACGGAAAAGATGAAATTAACGATTAATAATAAACTTTTGATATTTGATATTTCATTAAATAAATAGATAAATAGTTGAATTATTAATAAATTTAAACATTTTTTTTGTTATACATAATTTATATTTATAAAAAAAAAAAGTTACACAATTGATCTGTTTTATTTTTAGTATAACAATTTGGAATAAATGATATATATATATTTATATTAAAAAAAAAAAAAAAAAGAATTAAACGATTGTTATTGTTATTTCTAAAATAAGAAGTAAATAGGAAAAAAAAGAATTATATATATATTTTGTATTTAAATTTATTATTAAAAATGTTTTTTATTAAAAAATGTTATTACTATAATTGAAATTATATTTTCATATAAGAAAAAAAAATCTTTATTAAATAATAGTATTTATATTAAAATATTAAATCTAGAAAAGATTTTGTATTACTATTTTTTTAATAATATTTGTACAATTTATTCTAATTATTTATAATTTTTATTTATTATAATTACTATAAAATTATTATTATAATTATTACTTATTATTGTTACTATTAAACTATTATTATAATTTTTATTTATTATAATTACTATTAAATTATTATTATAATTATTACTTATTATTATTACTTGCTATTATTCATTATTACTTATGATTATTTATTATATTATAATATTTTCCAAACTCAACCCCTTATTATTATTATTATTAATTGTTTATAATTATGCTATTTATTATTTATATTTTTTATTTATTATTATTACATATTATTATTCATTATTGTAAATTATTATAAAATGATTATATTTATGATATTTATGTATTTATAATAAATTATTTTTTATTAATAAAGAAAAATTTATTTTTAAAATATTTTTTATATAATTTTATGTAATATATAGAAAAAAAAAAAAAAAAAAAAAAAAAAAAAAAAAAAAAAAAAGATTTTTATTTCAAATATGTAATAACTTTTTTAACATAATATGATATTATTAAAATTTTATACATACTTAATTTAATCTAATATAAAATATATAAATATACTTTATATTATTTTACGTAAAATATATAAAAAAATGAAAAAAAAAAGTTTTTATTTCACATATATAAAAACTTTTTAACGTAGTATGATATTATTAAAATTTTATACATACTTAATTTGATCTAATTTAAAATGTAATGGTCAAAAGTATCAATATATATTATTATCTTATCCACTCTAAATCCTATTTTATGATGTATTTCTTTTTTCATGTACTCTAATACTATATCTTTTTTTTTTTAAGAAATAAAAAAAGAATAATTTATAGATCTTTTATTTAATAATATAATAATAGATGATAATAATAATACTAATAAAAATTATAATAATAATAATATCAATAATGGATAATCGTAATATTATTATTTAATATTTTTTTTATTAATAGTTAATATCAATTATTCATATAATTTTTTAATTTTTTTTTTTTTTTTTTTGTTTCCCTTTTTTTTTTTTTTATTTGAAAACTTTAGTTACCATTATTATTATCATTAATAATTAATAATTTATATTAATGAAACTTTTTAATAATTATTATTTTAAATATGAAAATATAATTTAAAAAAGAGTAGCTTAAACTTATAATCCACTTTATAATTTTAATTTATATTTTTAAATAATTTATAAAAAAAAAAAAAAAAAGAGTAGCTTAAACTTAACTTATAATCCACTTTAATAATTTTAATTTATATTTTTAAATCTATATTTATATAATGAATTCATTTAAATAAATAAAAAAAAAGAAAGATAGAAATAAAGAAGATCAATTTGAATAGATAAATATTTAATTTATTAATGATAATTAAAAAAATGAAAAATTTGCATAAAAAAACTAAATAAATATAATATTAATTATTTAATTAATTAAAAATTTTTGAAAATATTAATATGTTTTATATTTTATCACATATATATAGGTAATAATAATAATAAATATATTAAAGAATAACTGATTATCGAGATGAGCGGGATTTAAAATCCATACTATTAAATGGTTTATTTATTTATTTATTATTTATTATTTATTATTAATTATTAATTATTATTAATAATATTATTATTCTAATTATATATATATATATATATATATATTTTTTTTTTTTTTTTTTTTATTTTTTTTTAATTTTAAAATAAAACTTAAAAATTTTTGGGTATATATTTATACACGATACTTTCTAATGATATTAAAAAAAAAAATAATCTAGTATAGATTAATTAAATTATAAAAATAGTAACCTTGTTTATTCACTAACTTCCATGTAAAAAATTAAACAAATAAAGAATAATTTAAAAATAGTATTTATATATTTTTAATCTATCTAAAATAATAACAATAATAATAATAATAATAATAATAATAATAATTATAATAATGATTTGAATTTGAAAAGTTACATTAATTATAATTTAGAAGTTTCTTGATTTTCGATTTATTTTTAATTAATATGTTTTAATAATTTGTCCCTGTATAAAAAAAAAGATATAAATATATAGTTATTTCTTTCTAGTTTACTCTTAATTAATAACAAAGGAAAAAGTAATAAATAATAATACTAATAATACTAATAATAATTTAAAATTAAATTATAATATTAATAATAAAGAAAAAAAATCCGTCTTATATCTTGTGGTGTTAATTTTTATTGTCTTTTTTTTTTTTTTTTTTTTTTTTTTTTTTTTTTGTCCTTTATTATAATATATTTACTCACTTTTCATATTTAAATAAATATAAAAAAAATTATATTATCATTATTAATATTAGTATTTAAAATAACCGTCATTTTATAAAATATTAAATAATACATGTATATATATATAAATTTTTAAATTTTTGTTTAGTATTAAAAAAATATAATTGTAATTGTTATTATTATTTTTAATTAAAAAGGATAAAAAAAAATTGTTTCAAATAACCTATTTTATATTACTCTTAAATAAGCAGTAGTTCTAAAATAATAAATTAAAATAATAAAAATAAAATAAATAAAAAAATAGATAAATAAATAAATAAAAATATATAATTTTGATGATTAAAATTATGGTTCATTTATAAAATGGTAAATGATATATCAATGAATATAGAGAATATGATCAACATAATGGGATTAAAATTTTTTATTTTTCTCTCTATTTAATAAAAGAATTTAAATCTATTATTTCTTATTTTTATTTTTATTTCTATTTTAATTTTTTCTATATATATATTTTATTTATAATAATGATGATAATAAAAAAGTAATAGTAATATATTACTAATATCTATGTTGTTTCCACTATTATATATATAAACCACTGAAGGTGAAATGGGAATCGGATGATGCCATTTTAATTTCCATTTTTTAATAATTTATATATATATATGTGAATATTACATAAAGAAGTGCTCTTAAGGTAATCAGTCGAATAAATTCATGACATCAGCATATATCAAAAAAGAGATAGTATTATCTACCGAGAAAATATTAATGATCATAAAAATTGAAATTTAAGACTAACAACTACTATGTAGCAATTTATAATGACTATTTTTTTTTTTTTTTTTTTTAAAAAAAAAAAAATACTAAAACTTTTATTACTACTCCAGATTGAAAATTCGAAAATTAATAAGGCTATTTTTTTTTTTTTTTTTTTTTTTTTTTTTTTTTTTTTTTTGTAATATATGAATATTAAGTATAGAAGTAATATTTAAGAATTAAATGTTTTTCTTATCCTAAGCTTTGAATTAGAATATATTTTTTTTTTAAAAAAAAAAAAATAAAAAAAAGGAATAAAAAATTAGTATTTTCCAAAATTTTACTACTTTATTATATATATACAAATAAAGAAGTGCCATTGGAATATAAATGATCTTTAATTTATATCAAAAATCAAAAAAGTTAATTGATGATATAATCATATAGAATATGAAAATTAATATATATATATATATATATAAAATGAAAAGTATTAACAATTGAAAAAAAAAATTTTTATAATATAAAAAATACCTTTAATAAGAAGATATTCAAAATGAATAAAAATATTTTAATCGATAATGAACAATGAAACCTCAAATTATTACTAAATTAAATTCAAGAAAGGTTTTTTTTTTTTGAATTTGATAAAAAGAAATATACTTATATTATTATGGACATATAAAATATATATATTTAAAAAAAAAAAAAAAAAAAAAGGATAAACTCTATTAATGATATTTAATGTATTGAAGAAGAATCAAGAAACTTGGAATATCCAAGCTACTACCAATGACCCCTTATTTCACTTTTATGAATATTTGGTCATTGATGGGGAACAGCATTTCAAAAAAATAAAAATTTAAATGACTAGAATAATTTAAATGAAAAAAAAAATAATTTGAACGAAAATAATGATTTAATCGAAAATAGTTAACTTTAAAATGACTGTACTAACATAAAATGAAGATAATCATTATTAATAAAGATGACAGTTTAAATGAGGACGATATTTTAAATGAAGACCCTAATTTAATTGAAATTGAAAATGAAGATAATAATAATAATAATAAACAATAACAGTTTAATAGAAAATAATAATGTGTATTGAAAATTAAATTAAAAATAATACTATAAATGAAGAAAACATTAACATATCAGAAGACAGTATTTTTACTTATTTGAAAATAATGGAATTGGAACATAGAATATTAATGATGAAATAAATTCAAAAGAAATCAACAATTCGAAAGGAATGAGCATTTTTACTTAAAAAAATAATAACGAAATTAACTATAACGAAATTAATAACATAAAAGAAAAATACAATTTTAAAAGAAAGGATACAATATTAAAAGAAAAGATACCATTTTAAAAGAAAATATTAATAAAAATAATAGTAATTTCCAGAAAAATATATAACAAAATATTCTTTTTAATAATATAAATACTATTGATAATAAAAATGACGGTCTTGAATTAAAAAAAAACAGGAAATGAAATAAGTTTAAGTGATAAAAAAAAAATTTCCCATTGAATCCATGTATTTTAAATATTCTTCCTATTAAAAAAAAAAGGAAACAACAACAAAAAAAAAAAAATATTGAAAATGATAAAAAATTTCAATTTTGATGAAAATATATATATAAAAAAAAAAAAAAAATTTTTTTTTAAGAATAAAAATTCCAATTTTGATAATTTTATAGAGTTCAAAATATTTTTAAATCTAATAAAAAAAAAAAAAAAAAAAAAAAAAAAAAAGAAATTATAGATGATATAATGATTAATAATGATAAAACATAATTATCATCTCGTTCTTCCTGAAAACGATTCATTACCTCCAGATTCTTCTGATTCCAAAACAGTCATTCCTTCTACCCTTGGAATGGTGAAAAGAAAGTTTAGAGTCTCAATGATACCTTGTATGATCACACCATCTATTTATTCTAATTCTCCTAATAGCTATGATGAAGCAATTAGTGGTAACACTAACGATCAGTGATGAATTAAACAATTTATATTCAAACAAGATGATGACTTTTATTTCAAAAGTTCCTTCAGGTCAGAAAAAAAAAAAAAAAAAATATATATATATATATAAATATCTTTATTTATTAAATGAGTTTTTATTTTATTTGAAATAATTCTCTTCTATTAAGTATTATCTATATATATATATATATATATATATATATATATATTTAAAAGTGTTTCTTCAATTTTTACAATCTTGATCATTTCGAAAGTTCAATTATTCCATAAATCGACCTAATAAACATCTTTTTTTTTTATTATAATATTTAAAATTCCTATTTTTTTTTTTTTTTTTTTAACATAATATTTTGTCCGACAATTAATTCTTTTTGCTCATAATCATCTTTTTTAAAGCGTCAGATGAGACGCTTAATCTGTTAAGCATCATGAATTTAAGGTTTATTAATTACGTTATCTTTCTTAATATATTTTATGACAAAGAGTGACTAATACTTAATTATTCTAAATTAAATGTTTTTTTTTTTTTTTTTTTTTTTTTTTTTTATGTATTATTTTATTACATTAATCTCATATTCACATATTATGACATCATTTTCACATCTTTTTACAAATTATTATTACGAATATAATAATTGTTACTATCTATTATTATTTATCATTTTTTATTATAATAATAATTATTAATTACTATAATGTTAGTAACTTATTTTTAAAAATTAAGGCAGTTGAAATAGTTAAATAAATAAAAATTAAAAAAAAAAAAAAAAAAAAAAGAAATAAATTAAAATAAATAAATAAAAAATAAAAAATTAATAAGTCATAAATAGTTTTAGAGAAATTAATTTAAATTAGAATATCTGAAGTTAAATAATTATAAAGGAATTTCTTATTCCGGATTAGAATTTGAACTGACATGGACAAATCTGAAAGAATTTATGGTATATAGTCTTCTCCTTCAGAGCAAGTTGTCCCCTGCATGCCTATCTTAAACTGCATTTTCAGCGATGATGACCCTCCTTGATTAGTTTGAACTTATACCATCGTAATAGACATTCTTGTCGAATACTATCCCTAAGTATAATTTCTGTAAAAAAAAAAAAAAAAAAAAAAAAGAGCTACAGATCGCACCAAGAATGGCGTTTTTAAGAACAGTCACTTAGAAATGATTTGGTTATTAAATAAAAAATTATCCCATTCCTTTTTTATACTTTATATCAATAATGTCTGCATTCTCTTCCACCAAGAAGGAAATTATATAATCATGGACCACGTCACATCTATATTTACGCGTTCATTATTCAGTAAATTACTGGTATTAACATGATTTTCACCAATTGACCTATTAACATTACATTATTAGTAACGATACTATTATTTTTACTATTACTAATATTATTTTCACTATCAATACTATTACTATTATCAACACTATTGCTATTATTATTAAATAAATAATAAATAATAAATCATAAATAATAAATAATAAATAATAAATAATAAATAATAAATAATAAATAATAAATAATAAATAATAAATAATAAATTATAAATCATAAATAATAATAAATAATAAATAATAAATCATAAATCATAAATAATAAATAATAAATAATAAATCATAATAATCATAAATAATAAATAATAAATAATAAATCATAAATCATAAATCATAAATCATAAATAATAAATAATAAATAATAAATAATAAATAATAAATAATAAATAATAAATAATAAATAATAAATAATAAATAATAAATAATAAATAATAAATAATTAAATAATTAAATAATAAATAATAAATAATAAATAATAAATAATAAATAATAAATAATAAATAATAAATAATAAATAATAAATAATAAATAATAAATAATAAATAATAAATAATAAATTATAAATCATAAATAATAATAAATAATAAATAATAAATCATAAATCATAAATAATAAATAATAAATAATAAATCATAATAATCATAAATAATAAATAATAAATCATAAATCATAAATCATAAATCATAAATCATAAATAATAAATAATAAATAATAAATAATAAATAATAAATAATAAATAATAAATAATAAATAATAAATAATAAATCATAAATAATAAATAATAAGTAATAAATAATAAATCATAAATAATAAATAATAAATAATATAGAATAAAAAAAAATTATGGTTAATAAAAAAAAGATGAGTATTGTGATACCTTCTGACAATTAAATTTTATAAATAAAAATATTATATATATATTATATATATTATATTGCTAATTCTAAATTTTTATTTTTTTAATTATTCTATATTATTAATTTATTTATTTATTTATTGTATATTATATATTATATATTATATATTTTATATTATATATTATTAAGTATTTAAATATAATATATAAATAATATTTATATTTGTATTATTTACATTGATATTATTGATTTTATATGAATTTTTATTCATAAATAAAATTTAATTATCAAGATATCACAAAACTCATCTTTATTAACTTTATTTTCTTTTTTTTTTTTTTTTTTTTTTTTTTTTTTTTTTTTTTTTTTTTTTTTATTCTTTTTTATTTAAATAATTAATAAGAAATATAAAAAATATAAATAAATAAAATTGAAAAGTTTAAAAATAAAGAAATATTAACAATACGAAATAAAAAATAAAAAATAAAAAATAAATAAAATAAAATAATATAAAATAAATATTATTAGTAAAAAAAAAAAAAAAATAAAAATAAAAATGACAGAATCAACAACTGAAACTTCTACTCCTGAAACTCATACTAGAAAAGAACAAATTAAATCAGCATATAAAACTATAGGTAGTAATTCTTTATATGATGGAATGATCACTAATTCTACCTTACTCGGTTCTATAATAAATAAGGTAGTATGGAATTATAGTAAGGAAGACAATGATTTAATTATTCAACAAGTTTTCAATGATATTGAAAATAATTTCAGTGGAAAACTTTTAGATGTTCCCGTTGGAACTGGTGTCTTAACTATGCCACTTTATTCCACACTTCCTCAAGCCGATATTACCTGTCTGGACTATTCCAAAGAAATGTTAGAACAAGCTAAAGAAAAAGCAGAAAAACTTAAATTAACTAATATTCAATTTCAACAAGGGGATGTTGGTCATTTAGAGTTTGAAGATAATACTTTTGATATTGTTCTTTCCATGAATGGTTTTCATGCCTTCCCTGAAAAGGAAGCAGCCTACAATGAAACTTATCGTGTTTTAAAGCCAGGAGGTAAATTTATAGGTTGTTTCTACATTAAAGATGAATGTTCCCGAACCGATAAATTTATTAATACTATTTATGTTAAAAAAGGATATTTCACACCACCTTTTGAAACATTAGAAAGTTTAACGGAACGACTCAAAAAAATGTATTCTAGTGTTGATATTTCTAATGTCAAATCTCTAATAAGATTTGCATGTACTAAATAAAATATAAAAAAAAAAAAAAAAATAGTAATAATAATGTATAGTATATATATATTTTTAAATATAATTAAAAGGTAGGATCTTTTTTTTTTTTTTTTTTTATTATCATTTTTATTTTTATAAATTTAAGAGTATTAAAAAAATTTTTTTTTTTGAAATTTTTTTTTTTTAAAAAAAAAAAAACAACAATAATTACTGTAATTTAAATAATAATAATAATAATAATAAAGTATTAATTTAAAAATTAAATCAAAAAAAGAAAGAAGAAATACTTTAACCTATATATATTTATATAAGTTATTACATTCTTTATTACACTTATTATCCTCTTTTTTTTATTTATTATTTTTTTTTTTTTTATAATTTTGTATATTCCTTTCTTTCTTCTAGTAAACTTCATAATAATTAACATTCTATTGTTTATTTAATTATTTTATTTATTTATTTATTTATTATTTATTTACTTATTTATTTATTAACTTAATTTGATTTTTTAATTTTTAATTTTTAATTTAATTCAGTTTGAAAGCTGTTTCATTTAAGTTTTATTTAACCTTATAAGGTAAATACTTAACAGGAGAAGGCCAATCATTGAAAATTTATACCCGATAATTAACTTTATAAAAATAATATATATTTTTTTATATTTTTATATTTTTTAAAGAATATTCCTAAAATAATAATAATTAATATTAAATTTATTTTTATTTTATTTTATCTTTATTTTTATTTTTACATATTTGTTTTTTACATATTATGTTTGTTTTTTTTTTATAATAACTATTATTATTAATAGTTACCGTAATGAAGCTGTTTTTTTTTTTGTTTTTTTAAAAAAACAAAAAAATTATTTATTTATTTATTTATAATATTTATTTATTTATTTTATATGATTTATTTATTTATTTTATATGATTTATTTATTTATTTTAATATATTTACATTTATTTATATTTATTATATATATCTTTTTTTTTTTTTTTTTTTTTTTTTTTTTTTTTTTTTTTTTAAATTATTAAATTATATTCTAGTTAAAATTTTGTTAAATATAAGTTGTATAATATTTATATTTATTTTAAATTTTAATGAATGTTTACTATTTATTAATGTATGTTGTTACTCTATTAAATAAAAAAAAATATAATGGATGGTAAATTTATTGTATGTTTCCTACTTCTATCTGTTATACTAAAATAAAAATTAAATAAAAAAAAAAATAATAATAATAATTATTAAAACTGATGAAATAAAATTTATTTGATTTATTAACCTCAGACTTTTTTTTTTTTAAAAAATATATATATATATATAATATTAATCTTTAATGGTAAATTAGAAAAACCTTTAATAAAATTTCTAATAAATCATATCAAGTTTATAAATGTAATTCCTAATTTTATTGCTATCTTAAAAAAATTTTATAGAGATAATTAGTTAAACCTTTTTCAGAAAGTTAACATCTTCTATTCTTATTTTATTTTAAAATTCTCTAAATTAAATAAAGTTTTAAAAAAAATATAAAGATTATTTATTTTACAAAAAAAAAAAAAAAAAAAAAAAAAAAAATTTAGTTTATATTAAATTATTTTTTAAAAGTATAAAGATTATATGTGTAATGTTTCACAGTTTTGTAATATCAAATTATTTTTATCTTAACTAATAATAATAAATAATTATAAATAATAAATAATAAATAATAAATAATTATAAATAATAAATAATAAATAATAAATAATTATAAATAATAAATAATAAATAATTGAATAATAAATAATAAATAATAAATAATAAATAATAAATAATAAATAATAAATAATAAATAATAAATAATAAATAATAAATAATAAATAATAAATAATAAATAATAAATAATAAATAATAAATAATAAATAATAAAATTTAATCAAGCTTTAAAATATGCCGTATAATATTCAACTCTGGTTTCTACCCTTGAGAAAGAGTCACCTTAATGCTCATAAAAGGTTTTTCTTGGAATAAATATTACCAATCTTCAAAAGCTATACATTTCTTATGCTCAATAAATAAAGAATGGCTTATTGTAAATGTTTTTTTTTTTTAACTTTATTGATAAATGGCCATCTATGACTTAGAAAGTAATAATTTTTTATCATAATAGAATACACATTGAAAATAAAAAATAAAAATATATATATATATTTTTTTTAAAAATAAAAAATTTTCTTTATGTTTAATATCAAATTTTCAAATTAATATGCTATAATAGAAATCTATTATTTAAAATATCATAAGGGAAACTCTATTATTTTATTGATAAAATAATAAAAGTTCAAATGCTCATTTATTTATTATCTAAAAATTGAGGATTTTAATATTTTAATAATAATATTTCTATAAAAGTTCATTTATTTAATATTCCCTTTCAAAATTATTTTAATTAAATTTTAATTAAAATACATTTTTATTTATATTTATTAAATAAAATATTATATATTTTTTTTATAATACAATATTGCAGTTAAATTTGTTTATAATAATAAATGGATTTTTAATTTCTTATTTGTTTCTTTCTATTTCAATATCTATCAAAATTTACTATTAGAACAGCCAACTAGATGATATGACTTTTATATAATAAATATTAATTTTTATATATAATAAAATCTGTACTTTATAGAAAAAAGAAATTTTAAATAAAATAAAATTTGTACTTTTTTATTAATACATTTAATCGATAACCAATAAAATTTTTATGTAATTAAAATTAAAGTTTTGTTTTATTTTTTTTTGAAACTTTAAAAATTTTATTAAAGCTTCTATTGACTTTATCTGTCTCATGAATTTTTTTTTTAAATGGTATTTTATTATTGAAATAAATTATTAATTACTTACTAAATTTCACCTAATTTTTTTTATATTTATATATATTTCAGTTAATAATAATAAAAATAATAAAAATAATAAAATATTTTTATAATATTTTTATAATATTTTATTTATAGGGTATAATACCTTTTTTTTTTTTTTAAAAAAAAAAATATATATATATATATTTAAAAAAATTTTTAAAAAAAATTAATAGAAATAATTTCTTTATAAATTTTATATATATGCCTTCATAATTTAAACAATATTATATTTGATGCATATGACATATCATTCCTGTATTATTAATAATTCTTTATCACCTATAATATTTTATAATTTTTGTTATAATATTCGATAGTATATTGTACATTATTCTAAGTTTAAATTAATTAAAATAATCTGAATTTTATTTCTATAAAATAAAAAGAAAATTCAGATTATATTAATAATATTGTAAAATTAAAATAATTAATAAATAAATAGAGATAAAAATTATATAATCCAATTCTAAATAATTGTGTGTTTTAGTTTTGATTAAATAATAATAATAAGAATAATTTATTATATTTAAAATAATATAAAATTTTTTATTTATTATGTTTGATTTAAAAAAAAATAAATCTGTACTACCATTTAAATTGTATCACCTAATAAAAAACAATCTAAATAGTATATTTATTTTTGATAAATATTTATAAAATATAAATGAATATAACTTATTAATTTAAATATATTTTAAATCAATAATTTAAAAAAAAAAAAAAAAAAAAAAAAAAAAAGAAAATTCAATTATGAAATTATAATTTGTGAATTGTTTGATTTATTATTATTATTATAATTATTTTTTATTAAAATTGGATTTTTGCTAATTTTTTTTTTAATAAGTTTTTATTAACATATTTAATTATTTATAACAATAAGTAATATTTAACATACTTTTATTGTTTTATAATTTATTTTTTATAACTTCTTTTTTTTTTTTATTTTAATTTTTTTCTTTCTTTAAATATAAGAACTAATTTATATTTCATTATTAAATTTATATAAACAGATGTAGTCCTCTTAATATTTTTGATATTGCGATGTTTAAATTAATTTTTATTTGTATTAATAAAATTATACAAATCAATTTATTATAAATAAAAATATTAATAAATATTAATAAATATACGTATATAAATTAAGAAAACATTATTTATATGAAAATAAAATAAAATTTAGATTTAAAGTTTATAGTTGTTAAAATATTTTTCATATATTTATATATATTTATTGCAAAATATAAAATTATGTGATATATAATTCTAAAAAGCTATAGTACTGATATCATATTCAATGTTTTTTAATCAATAAAACAAAACTTTTTTAGTCACACTAATCTCTATTTTTTATTATACAATATAATATGGGACAGCCAATCAATATTAATAATAAACAGATAGCACCTCCAATAATTAATATCCAAAGCCATGTTCTTTTCTTTTTAAAACTTTTCTCTTTTTTCTCAGTTTCTAAGTCAGCATCTTCTTCTTCAATATATACTCCAGATTCGCAGTGATCCCATGAACTTATAAATGATCTTTTATCCTTTATACAAGCAACTTCCCCGGGACGAGCATATAAACTTTTACTCATTTCATCACCGAAAGCCAATGCGAAATGTTTTTCTGATCCATGACAATAGCAAGATAAAACTACATGACTATCAATATAACAGATTTCTAAATCATTTCCATTTGGAGAATTCGTTCTCACCCCATTGGTAATTTCAACTGTAAATTTATATAAACTTGCCATTTGATCCAAAAAATCATTTATATCAGCTGAAACTGAAACTTCGACTGGTATATTATTCTCTATGAGATTATTAGAATGAAAATCTCTTCTTCTTCTATAGATAAGTTTATGATTTTGATAAGAATTAACAACATTTTCTATGGAACATGGATTGTTACTAGAAATAGAAGTTATATTTTTATTAATGGATTCAATAGGATCATTCGAGAATAAACTATTAAACGTGAATTCTTCGAATTCTCCAGTGACATTAAGACCATTATTGAATTGAAATTCTTTAATACAATTTTCAGTAGAATTGCTAAAGTAGCCATCTGCACCATTAGGACCGCAATAATAATTTAAAGAAATTAATTTTTCTTGAACTAATTTTACTTTTTCTCCGGAATCAGAAACTTTCAAAGGAATAAAATCATTTCTTATATTTATTGACATGGGATATGCCGAAATATATAATAAAAATGAATATAAAACATGATAAAAATAATAATTTTTATTTTCAATCAACATTGAGGAAATTTTTTATTATATGATATTTTTTTTTTATATTGATTTAAGAAAAAAATCAAAAAGATATACTAATTATATTTACTAATAAATATTTTATTTTATTTTATTTTAAAATTAATTCTTTTATTTTTATTACTATTTTTTATTTTTACTATTATTTAATTTTTAAGTTTTAGATTTTCTAATGAATATTTTAATTAATAAAGTTTTTTATAAATCTAATTTTTTTTTTTTTTTTTTTTTTTTTTTTTTTTTTTTTTCAAATACTTGCAGTAGTGGTTAGAGTAAAACAATATAATAATAAAACTTTTTAATAATATATTAATGATATTAAATTATAATAAAATATAATAATACTAAAAAATAATAATAAAAAATTAAACAACAATAATAGTAATAGTAATAATTATAATAGTAATAATGATAATAAATAATAATAGTAAATAATATTAATAAATAATAAATAATAAATAATAAATAATAATAATAATAATAATAATAATAATAATAATAATAATAATAATAATAATAATAATAATAATAATAATAATAATAATAATAATAATAATAATAATAATAATAATAATAATAATAATAATAATAATAATAATAATAATAATAATAATAATAGATTTTTATTTGCTATTATTTAAAATTTGGAATTAAAAAAATATTTATTAAATTTTTATAATAATAAATAAATAAATTAATAAATAAATAAATTAATAAATAAATAAATAAATAAATAAATATTATAAATAAATTAATAAAATAAACTATTAACTAAATAAATAAGTTAATAAATAAATTATTATAACTAAATTAATTATTAAATAAATAAATAAATATATAAATTAATAAATAAGTTAATTAAAAAAAAAAACATTAATAAAAAAATATTTAATTGAATTTATATTAGGTAATATATTCATATATTCATTTATAAAATTTTAGAAAGGAGTTTTATTATTTTAAATAGTTATTTTTTATGTAACTACTTTTTTTTTTTTTTTTTTTTTTTTTTTTTTTTTTTAAAAAAATATTAATATAAAATTAAAAGTAGAAATAAAAATTTTATAATTTTTTAATTAAAATCTTTAATAATTTATTAATTTTTAATAAAATTTAGAAATAGTAAATTATTAAAAATTTTTTAATTTTTTAATTTTTTTTCTTTACTATTTTTTATAACTCTCTATTTTTATCTATTTTTAAATAGGTTGATTTTAATCGGAGAATGAAAAAGAATATAGGTTGTTTTTAATAAATTAAAATTTAAAAATAAAGATAATAATAACTATAGTTATATTTAGAATTGTTATTTTTTTAAAATATATATTATTTATACTTACAGCTTTAATATTTATTTTCTTATTTTTATTGATTTCATTAAATTATTGTTTCTTATCTTTTCTTATATATGATAATATTTAATTAATAATAATTATAGAATACTTAACAATTTTTTTATTTTTAAATGTATATCCATATATATTTTATTTTTATAATATATACTTAAGTTTATAAGTTTGATATATTTTAAAAATATTGATATATTATTATTTAATTACCAACAATGAAATTAAAATTTCTTTATAATTATCATGAAAGAAATTTAAAAAAAAAAAAAAATTTTTTTATATTTTATTATAAAGGCTTAGAATACATTTTTTTCTTTGATTTGTGAAATTTTTTTTTCAAAGAAATATTTGATTGGAATGGAGATTAGATTGGAATAAAATGAAATTATGAAAACTAATTTTCAAAAAAAAAAATATATATTTTTTTTATAATATTAAAATGTTTATGAACTTTAATAATAGTATAATAAAAAAATATTTCCAAAAAAAAAAAAAAAATATAAAGAAAAAATAAAAAATAAAAATAATAAATAAATAAATAAATAAATAAATAATAAATAAATAAATAATAAATAAAT
Source organism: Neocallimastix lanati (nom. inval.) (assembly GCA_016946835.1). Taxonomy (NCBI): domain Eukaryota; kingdom Fungi; phylum Neocallimastigomycota; class Neocallimastigomycetes; order Neocallimastigales; family Neocallimastigaceae; genus Neocallimastix; species Neocallimastix lanati (nom. inval.). Next base: position 63,586 of record JACVTC010000052.1, on the reverse strand, counting down.
AAATAATTATAATAAATAATTATAATAAATATTAAATATAAAAATAATTATAATATAGTTTTTTTTTTTTTTTTTTTTTAAAATTTTTTTTAATTTATAACATTTATAATTTATATAATTTATAATAATTGTACAACCAAAAATTAAATTAATAAAATAAAAATAAATAAAAATTAAATTTAATTTTATTATTATTTAATTTAAAATTTAAAATTTTTATCATATTTAAAAAAAAAAGAAGAGAAATTCTCTTTCTCTTGTTAGTAAATGAATATAAAAAATATGTATTTAATGTTTAATAATAATAATAATAAAAAGAATAATAATATTTATTATAATTTCAATATTTTTATTTCCCATGATTAATTTTATATTTATTTAGTTTCTTTTTTTTTTTTTTTTTTTTTTTTTTTTTTTTTTTTTTTTTTTTTTTTTTTTTTTTAAAATTAAGTATTTTAAGTATTTATCAAATATCAATCAAACATTTTTTTTAATTCTTTTATAGAAGTATAATATTATATTGCTATTATTTACTACTATTTTATTTTACTTTTATTCTTTAAAGTTTAATATTATAATTAAATAACAATATAGATATAGTTAAAATACCAAAAAGAGTGTAAAAAAAAGTAAAAATTAAAGAAAACTACAAAAATTAATATTAAATATTTAACATACATATAAATCTATATAAATATATTTATTATAATAAATTTTAAATTAGTATTAATATTTCTTTTTTTTTTTTTTTTTTTTTTTTTTTTTTTTTTTTTTTTTTTTTTTTTTTTTTTTTTTTAATTATTTAAAATATATATATATTTTCTAGATAAATATTTATTTATTTACTTAATTTTTTTATTTTAGAATTTTTTTTTTATTTTAGAATTTTTTTTTTTTATTTTAGAATTTTTTTTTTTTATTTTAGAATTTTTTTTTTTTATTTTAGAATTTTTTTTTCATTTTTATACAATATTCTCAACATAATTTATTATTATTTAAAATATCAAATATAATTATCTGTTTTTTTTTTTTTTTCTAAAATTAATTTTAAATAATATTTTTAAAATATTAATATTTATTTAATTATGATAAAATTATTATTTAGGTATAAAAATAAATTATTTTTATTAAGAGAAATATATAATATGTTGATATAAAAGATTTATATTTTTAAAGATTATATTAAATAATAAATTAATATAAATATATATATATATATTAGTTTAATATGTTTCTTCTTCTATTCATTCTTTACATTAGGATTATTTGGTATATAAGTTAATGAAATAGTATTCTAAAATAATTAATATATTTATAAATAACTAAATTTTATAATGGTATTTATATATTTTTTTTTAAGTAAGAATCAAAGATAATATCTGTACAAATCTAAAAGAATGGTGTTATAGCTATAATAATTATAATAATTTTTGCTATACAGAAAGAACTATATATATTTATGATAATAATATATATTGCAAGAATTATTATTTAAATGAAGGAATAAATTTTGTATATATTACAGAAGGAGATTATAGGAATAGTTGTTCTGCTTGTTATGGTTTCGATATAAACGAGCAATCTTTAAGCTCTAATATTACAGATAAAGAGAGTTTAAATATTATCAATTGTATTCAATATTCAGATGGTGGATATAATTGTAAATCTTCTCCAGGTTATGTTAAAGATACAGATCCATTTGGATATTATAATTTAAAATATGGTGGAAAAGCTTATATTAAAACGAATATTAATACAGGAGCTGAAGATCAAAATGATTGTAGTGAAAGTGTCGGAGGCTTAATTCAACCTTATGGTGAAGGAACAGTTTATTTTTGTGTATCAAAAAATCAAGGAATTGAATTTGAAAGTGAAAATAAAGAATATCTAATAAATTTTGATTACTATGATGACAATATTTTTACTAATCAAACTGAAAATGCATATCAAAATGTTCCAGTAAAAATTTACAGTATTGGGGAATACAGTGGTATTATCTTTAATCATGTTGAAGGTAATTTATACATATAAATTTTTGTATATATATATATATTTATTATTTATAGTAATTTTATTTTCAATTATAATTTATATTTATATTTATATTTTATTTTATTTTTATCATTTCATTTTATTTTTTAATTTTTTTTATTATTTTTTATTTTTTTTATTTCTTATCTTTTATTTTTTTTTATTTTTTTATTATTTTTTAAAAATTATTGATTAGATGGAGAATATTGTGTAAATACTGAGACATTGGAAATGTCTAAAAATAAATTATTTTGTAAAACTGGATTAGTTGATAGGTATAACTGTAAAAATGGAAATTGTGAATATATTAAGAGCTGTGAAGATGGAAATTGTGAAACTACGAAGAGTATAAGTAAATATTATACTTTTTTTTTTTTTTTTTTTATTTTTTATTATTTTATTTTTTTTTTTTATTTTTTTATTTTATTATTTTATTATTTTTTATTTTTATTTATTTATTTTTATTTTATTTTTTAAAAAGATTATATTAAAATTTATTATTTATTCTTATATATTTTAACAATTATATATGTTAGATAATCCAGTAAGAACCACAACGACAACCACAACGACAACAACTACAACAACAACTACAACAACAACAGCAACTACTACTACTACGACTACAACTACAACTACTACTTCAAAAAAAACTACAACAACAACAACGACTACAACTTCAAAAAAAACTACAACAACAACAACGACAACAACTACCTCAAAAAAACCAACAACAACTAAGAATGAAAATGAATCAATTCCAACATCATCAAATCCATTATCTAAAAGTAATTACAAATTTTAAAATATTTTAAAATAATAGTAAAAATATTTTTTTTTTTTTAAAAAAAATTTAATATTATCATAATAATTATGATTCTTATTATATAATATTAACATTTTAAATAATACTATTATATATTCATTTATAAAATATTTTCTTAAAATATATTTATTTAAAAATATTATTTTCATATATATTTATATTTTATATTATTAATTTATTTCTTATATATATATGTAAATATAGGTTTAGCTGAAGAATGCAAAGTAGTTAATGAGTTGCTACAGATCAATAATGAAAATTGTTGTAATAATGAAGGAATTATTTGTGATGAAAATCATATATTAAAAATGTAAAATATTATTAAATATTTATTAAAATTAATTATTAAAAAAAAAAATAAAAATAAAAATAAAAATAAAAATAAAAAATAAATTGATATATATATAATCTGTATATAAATATATAAATAATTATATTATAAATAGATATATAAATATTATATATATATTATAAATTTCATATTAATTAATTATTATTACTTTTATTATATTTGTATAGAGAATTAGCTCATAAAGGTTTAAATGTTCAAATTCATTCTCTTAATTTTGAAAAATTGTCACAGCTGATAACATTGTATATTTACAATATAATTATTTTTAATTTATATACATAGTATCGTTATTTAAAAATTAAATATCATTTATATTTACATTTATTCATTTAATTAATTAATTATTTATTTAATTATATAAAAATTATATGAAATACTAATAATATTAATAATATTAATAAATAAATAAATAAAAACAGAGATTTAAATAATAATAAAATTTTTGGATATTTTCCATCTTCAATTTGTAAATTAAATAAATTGGAGAAACTGTAAATGTTATATATAATTATTAATATTTTCTAATATATATTAAAATACTTATTATTTCATAATATTTAATTATTATTATTATTATTATTATTATTATTATTATTATTATTATTATTATTATTATTATTATTATAATTATTATTATTATTATTATTATTATTATTATTATTATTACATTATTATAATTATTATTAATGTTTTATTAATATTGAAATAATAATGATAATGATAATGATAATGATGTAATAATAAATTAGAAATTTATCTTATAATCAAATTGAAGGAAATATTCCTAATGAAATTAGCGCCATGACATCTTTACGATTTTTGTAAATTAATATCTAATTTTATATAAAATTAATAAAAAAAAAAAAAAAAATAAAAAAAAATAATACTCATATATTAATATATATATTTCGATATATAAAGGGATTTATCTGACAATAAATTGGAAAGATATTTACCATCAATTGATAATTTAAGAAATCTAAGAACAATGTAAATACTTTTTTTTTTTTTTATTAATTACTATTTGTATTAATTTTTTTTTTTTTTTTAAAAAAAAAAAATTAATAATTTTACATTAATAAAATTGAATTTTATAATTTAATTTTTTTTTTATTTTTATTTTTTATTTTTTATTTTTAAAATTTAGAGTATTAAATAATAATAATATCTATGGAAGAATTCCAAATATGAAAAGATTTAATTATTTAGAAAAATGTTCATTTCTTGGAACAAAATTATGCTATTCAAATGACGAAAAAAATATCATTTGTAAATATCCTAAATTAAAATACGATTGTAGTACAGGACTACAAGAAACTAGCGGTATAGGTAAGATTGAATAATTGAATAATTGAATGATAAAAATTTATATATATATATATATATATATATATTTTATATTTATTTATTTATTTTTTATTTTTTATTCGTTTTATTTTTATTAAATATAAACAATAATAAAATTTAATTATTTACTACAATTTATTTTTATTTCTATTTTAATAATAAACTAATTTCTGCTTTATATTTATTATATTTATTATTCTAATTATGTATAAGATAATCATATTTCTCCAAAGAACTTTAAATTTCTAATAAGAATTTTTGTATTAATTGCATTTGTTATAAAAATTATAAATTTATAGATAAAATAAGATTTAAATGTATATATATATATATATATATATATATTTTTTTTTTTTTTTTTTGAAAAAAATTAAAAAACAAAAAACAAAAAACAAAACAAAACAAAAAAAAAAAAAAAAAAAAAAAAAAAAAAAAAAAAAAAAAAAAAAAAAAAAATTCACTATATTTATATATTTTTTTAAGACATTATTAAATATATAAAGCATTATTAATAAAATAATTTATTATATATACATACTCCAAATTCAATAAATATCTTTTTAATATAATAATTTTTACAATCATTCATAATAATAGGAGGTATTATTTCATTTTATTATTAATTTTGACAAATATAATAAAAATAAAAATAAAAATAAAAATAAAAATAAAAAAAAAAAAAATAAAAATAAAAAATAAATAAAAAATAAAATGAATGAATGAATAAATAAATATATAAATATATAAATATATAAATATATAAATATATAAATATATAGAAATAGCTGGTGGAAAAAAATTAATAAACATTTAGAAATGAATATATATATATATCTATATATATAAATATTAAAATTATATTTTTTTTTTTTATTTTTTTAATTTTATTTCTAACTTAACATGACTTAATAATATGTTAAATTATGGATATAAAAATATTATAGAAGTTAAATTTTTTTTTTTATAATCTAATATATTAGGTATATGCATTTTGATAAAGAGGAAAGTATCTAATAAATCTTTCCATTATAATTTTTTTGAGTATTATAATTATATAGTTATATTAATAATACATTTTATGAAATTATAACCTTATCTTCTTTATAGTTTAATAAGCATTTCACTAATTCTATATTGCCAGCTTTACATGCAATTAATAATGGAGTATCACCATCTTTATTTTTCATGTTGATATCCATTCCACAGTGAATTAATTTCTTTACTTCTTTAATATTACCTTGTTGACATTCATAGGTTAAAAATGTATCCTTATCATCTCTTTTAGTATTTTTTCTCTTCATTATATTATTTCTCCTTGCCTTTCTTTCTTTTTTCAATTGTTTTCTCAAAATTTTATTTTCATTTTCTATTCTCTCATTCTTTCTTTTTTCATTTTCCAAATATTCAAATATTTTTTCTAAAATGTAACTATTTTCACTAAATATTACCTCTATTATCTTTTTATTTCTATATAAATATATTAATTTTATGATTTCAAAATTAATTTTTGAAATATCTTTTAAATTTGCATAAACTAAATTTTTTGAAATTATTTCTTTAATATCTTTTTCATTGATGATTATTTTGAGTTCTTTTTCTGCTGCATATTCAACCAATAACTTAAACATTTCAAGATTATTACAATCTATTGCCCAAAATATTGGATTTTCACCGTTTTCATTTTTTTCATTTATTTCCAAAACAATATCATTTTTATTAGCATAATTTATTAATAATTGAGCCATTTTAATGTTATTATTCCAAGTAGCAAATATAAATGGACTATCTCCACATTTATTTTTTTCATTAATTTTCAAAATAATATTATTTTTATTGGCATATTCTATTAATATTTGAGCCATTTCAATATTATTATTCCAAGTAGCATTTATCAATGGATAACATCCAATTTTGTCTTTTTCATTTATATTTAAAACAGTTTTATTTTCATTGGAATAATATAAAATAATTTTAACTTTTTGAAAACAGTTTTGCTCAGTTGCAAGTATAAGTTCTTTTTCCATATTTTTTGAATTTTTTTTTTTTTTTTTTTTTTTAATTAATTTGATCTTAGTTATTAATATAGTTAGTATATTTTAAAAATGAAAAATTATTATAGTATTTTAAATTTTTAAATTTTTATGTTATTTATTAAGGAGAAATATTGAACATAGAATTATATGAATTTATTTAAGGTTTTTTCAAAAAAAAAATAATAATAATAATACCCCATTATAAATAATTCCAGCATTTACATCTCTTTTATATATAAAAAATATGGAACTAAAAAAATGGAACCAAAATTTTTTTGTACATTTTTATATATATATATATATATATATATATATATTTTTCTCTATGTATTATTAAAAATTTAAAATAAAAATAAATTTTAATTATTAATATATATATGAATGTTAAAATCTTAAATTTAAAAATTTTAATAGTTTTTATAAAATAAATTAATAAATAAAAAAATAAATAAAAATAAAAATAAATAAATAAATGAATAAAAATAAATAAATGAATAAAAATAAATAAATGAATAAAAATAAATAAATGAATAAAAATAAATAAATAAATAAATAAGTAATAAATAAATTGTTAGAATACAAAGAAAAATATATTAAATTCATATTAAAATAATTTATGTGTATTAAATAAATTAAAAGATATTTTTATAATACAACGAACTCGTTGTTAAGCTAATACAATGAAATATATTATGTAATAATTTCTCGTTATATTTTTATTTAGCCACAAATAGTATAAATACAAATGTAATCTCATAAATTTTAAAAATCAAGTAATTACTCACATTAAAATAAATAAACTTTAATCAATAAAATATTTTATAAATAAAAGATTAAGAGTCTCATCCTCTTATACTATCCACGACATGTCTAACGAAACCAAATTAAGAACCGAAGATATTCTCAATAAGGATAACTTCGAAAACTGGGAATTCCTTATTAATAACATTCTCAAATCTTTAAAGATTTTACAGTATGTAAATGAGAATGTAATCGGTAAATTAAATGATAAGCTTAAGGAAGAAAAGGGAAAACCCAAATCCGACGAAACCGTCAAAGCTATCAAGGACTTGGAAAAGGATATCAGAGAAGCTGAAGCCAAAGATGCCTTAGCCAGTACCATTATCAGTAAAAATGTAAGTCAAGAAGTTTTGAGCTACATAAGATATCTTACCACCGCCTATGATATTATGGAAAAATTAAAGGTCTTATATGGAAAAAAGAAAACTGCTGATCTCAACTACTGGTTGAAGAAGTTATATTCTTTAAAAGCCAAAAATCTTTCGGAATGCAAGGATATCATTAATCAAATTAAAGAAATCTTTGAAGTAATGGATAAGAACAATATCAAACTCGGAACTTGGGAAAAGATCAGGGTTTTATATCTGTCTTATCCAAAAGTTTTAAGAGACCTTATTCATCCTAGTGGAACAGAAACAGTTGATGACTTCCTCGAAGAGTCAATCAACAAGATTAATTTCCACATTTTCCTGCATAGTGCTATCAATTTCGATAGAAGCGTCACAGATAAAGGTGACTTCATGAATATTGACAGCATTGAGTCAAACGGTTCGAAAAATAATAAAACCAAACCAAGTCCGGAGACAAACTATTGTTACCTGTGCAAAATGTTTGGACATACTACCGATGAATGTAAATTTAACCTTATCAACAAAAACAGGAACAGATCGATTCAAAAAGGCAAGAAGCAATCAAACAAAAAGAAAACCAAAATCAATAAAAGGAAAGGTAAAAATAGCCACCAAAAATCAATTGCAAACGTCGAATATGAAGAACGAAATTCTGATGAAGAACTTTCCTTAGAAGAACTTAGGACCATGTATGATAAAAATTTAGACAGCTTTGAGCCGTTAGAAGAAAAAAAGAACACTAAAGAAAACTACGAAAATAAATGCATTTCTTTAGTATTAAATTCTTCAGAAGATACAACGATTTGGACCTTTGATACTGGTGCTTCAGAGCACATTACCAATAACAAAGATATCCTCTCAAACTTTAGAGAAGAAAAGATTTCTATGCAGTGTGCAAATAATTCAATCTGTGAGTTTGACGGGGTTGGTACCTATGAAGGAAGTATTAATGGTTACAACATTAAATTCGAAAATGTCCTCTATTCTAAACAATATAACAAGAATCTTCTGAGTGGAATTAAACTTGCGAAGAATGGATTAAAATGTAACATTAAATCCAGGAGAGACAAAGTTTTTCTCACTTTAAAAACCACACTTGAAAACAAAAGAACAATTAACATAGGCACATTTAAATCCAATAAAAACAATACAATTCACATACTTACGAAGAATAAATCGAACTTAAAGAATTGTATTGACATCGTTTCACCTGAAGAAACAATGGACATAAATGACCAGTCTAAAATGCTATGGCATAGAAGACTTGGTCATTTTTATCACGACAATTTAACTAAATATCTAAAACTCCACAATGTCAAAATTAATGAATGCTTAAATTGTAAAATTGCCAAATTAAATAGGAAACCCCATAATGGAGACACTCCAAAGGCAAAGCATCCACTAGACGTAATCCATTCTGATGTTATCGGTCCTATTTCAAAATCATACTCAGGGAAAAGGTATGTTCTTACTTTTATTGACGAATATACTCGCAAAAGTTGGATCTTCCTCTTGGAAAACAAATCAGAAGTTCCAAGAACAATTACAAATTTCTTTACTTACTTAAATAATCAATTCTACTATAATATTAAAACTTTTCGTTCGGATCAAGGTACTGAATATAACAATAAAAAGGTACTAAACTACTGCAAGGAACACGGTATAATAAAAGCATTTTCACCACCAAACAGTCCTCAAAACAACGGGATTGCTGAACGATTCAACTACACCATTGTAAGTTGTGCAAAAACTTTAATTCAGTGGAGCAAAATGTCTAGTGAGTTTTGGGATTACGCTATCAAATATGCAAATTTACTTTATAACATAACTCCACATAAAGGAATTGGAAATAAAATTCCAAATGAAATTTATTATAACAAAAAGATCAGTCTTAAATATATTAAAGTTTTTGGTTGTGATGCCTACTATAAAGATTTTTCACAGGGAAAAATGAAATTTGATAGCAACAGTAAAAAGGGCGTATTTTTAGGAATAAGCATTGAATCCAATTGCTATATAATTATGGATTCAAAGGACTACAGTATTCACTTAGTAAGAGAAGCAGTATTTGATGAAGAAACTCCATCAAATTTAACAACCAAGATACGCAACAATAAATTACCAACTAACATTTTTAATAACGACAATTATATTTACGAATTACCAATTATCAACTCTAACGAAAATGAAAATACATACGATGATTCTGGAAAATTGATATACAATGAAGAATCTAATGAAGAATCTAATGAAGAATCTAATGAAGAATCTAATGAAGAAAATACAGAATCCAAAGAAAATAATTCTTCATCAAGAAAAGGTAAGGAACCAGAAATTGACTCGCCTGTTTCATCTATTAAAAACAATAATATTAATAAAATTATAAATACTCCTATTACTAACAACAAGAAAGATTAGAATAATAACTCTGCTAAAGGTAAGGAACCTGAAGACAATTATCTAAATGATGAAAAAATTGAATCCATTGATGATCTCGCTTCAGATTTCCAATCTATTAGTGTTTCAAATGATGAATCAAATTTCTCTGGGGACATTTCTTTAGAAAAGGATAAAATAAAATTTAATCCATCCACTAAAAGAAAGTCATCAACTTGTAATATTTCACCTACCAAAAAGAAGATTAACTTAAACAATGAAATATTAAACACTGTTCTCCTTAAACATAAATTGATTCATTCCGAACATCCAGAGAGTAAGAAATTAAGACCATCCATGAATGAATCGCATAAAAGACCTGGTAACCCTATTCAATCCAACAGTAACAAAAAGTACAAGATCTCCCTCGACAATGTTGAAACTTCTATAAGATGTATTACTGAAACACCTCTTTCATATAAACAAGCCAACACACGTTCAGATAAAATCTGGTGGATAGAAGCTATGAATTCCGAATTACAAAACTTCTATGACAACCGAACCATGATTTTTGTTAAATCGCTTCCTCCTGATGTTAAACCCATAACTACTAAGTGGGTCTATACTCTCAAAAATGACGGTAATGGTAATATCTCAAAATACAAGGCTCGTCTGGTTGCTCGTGGTTTCACCCAGAGAAAGGGAATTGATTATAACTTAACATATTCTCCTACCCTTAGTTTAGATAGTCTAAAACTTATAATTGCGCTTGCTTCAAAATTCAGTTGGGATCTAATGCAGCTTGATATTAAAGCTGCCTATCTTAATGCTCCGTTGGATAAGGATATTTATGTTAATATCCCCCCTGGTGACAAGAATTTTGGTAAAGGTTATTGGCTTCTTAGAAAAGCTTTATACGGATTAAAACAGTCAGGTCGCCAATGGCACATCCACTTCACAAACTTTCTCAAAAATAATAGTTTCACTCAATTGACATCCGAACCATGTATTTTTGTTAAAATGGAGGGAGGAAGAGCTGTCTGTATTATTGGAGTTTACGTGGATGACTTATTAATAACAGGAATAAAATACTATATAAATAAAATTATTAAAAGAATTAAGAAAAACTTTAAAGTTTCAAAATGCAGTGAAGCGGATTATATTTTAGGAATTAATATTGAAAAGGAAAATACAAGCTACGTAATTTCTCAAATTCAATTAATAAATGATATATTACAAAAATTCAAAGTTAAAAATATAAGAAAGTCAAAAACGCCTTGTTCAAGCATCTCAAATTCAGCAAAGAATAATGAACCATTCGATAAAACAACATTTAAAAGTGCAATCGGATCGTTAATCTATCTAGCCAGGTGTACCCGTCCAGATATTACTTACGCTGTAGGAAAGATTGCTAGAAATTCTGAGAATCCTACCATAGCTGATTGGAAAATGGTAATAAATATATTAAAATACTTAAATTATACTAAATACTACAAAATTAAATATAAAGGACAGGGGGAAATTATGGCATATACTGATGCTGACTACGCTGGTGACCCAAAAGATAGGAAATCTACTTCGGGGTATATAATATCAATGAATAATGATCCAATATGTTGGCAATCCAAGAAACAAACAGTAGTTGCCACATCTACCGCGGAAGCTGAATACATTGCTACCGCTGAATGTACTAAAAAGGTTTTATGGATCCGAAATATTTTATATGAAATATTCAACATTAAAAAATTAGAAGAAATAAAAAAAAAGAATTTTAATTTAAATATTTTTTATAGAATTTTTTGCCTAAAAAAATTATTAAAAATATATATATATAAAATATATATATATATAATAATCCTACTATGTCACATTACTCATGAACTAAAGAATCAAAGACTTTGGATAAGAAATTAAATGATGAAAAAAAAAAAAAAAAAAAAAAGTGAAATAAAAAAGTTTTATTGAGAAAGAGATGTCTTCAAACCCTCAAAAGCTAAAAAAAAAAAAAAAAAAAAAAAAAAAAAAAAAAAAAAAAAAAAAAAAGCAGTTGTTTAAAAGAAGAATGATTTTAGATTTTATTTCATAAATCAAAAACTTAACATTTCAATATCCTAAGTATCAATTAGGATTCTTTTGGATCTTTCGAATGAGGTGTGGTTTTAAATTTGATATTAAGTATTTTCCATTTAAAAAAAAAAAAAAAATAATTTCAGAAGATTGCCCTAAATGTTGCCCATGTTGTGGGGTTAGTGTATCTAGCTTTTCTCACTAGATACTTTGCCTGTAAAGCATTGGAAAATTTATAGAAATAAATCTTTACCTTTCCAAGATGATCTCTTTTTTTGAAGTTTGCAATGATAATTGAACAAAAATCCTTGGATGTTTCTTTAGATTCAGAAAAGGATTATGATAATACTATTTTATATTTTATATTGAGTGCTCTTCATTGGCGGTTGTTCAATATATATATATATATAAAAAAAAAAAAAAAAAAAAAAAAAATTAAACTTAATGATGGGGAACGAAGACAATTAGTTGACAATATTTTTTAAATAAAGTTCAACTTCGTCGACTGTTCCCGTATTTTGTATGGGGATTGGGGAGTTTCTAACTAACGTAATACCATTAATTTGTCTTGTCGATCTCTTTTAGATTGATGATGAAATTGGTATTCCGTTGAATCTACTGAATCTACCGTTGCTAAGAGAGAGATTGTCGACGTCGAAATGAAAAAGACATAGATTTTCACCTCCCAATGAAAACTCTGATACAGATACGGTTGATGACACTAATACTGAAGTTATTACTCGCAATAATAGACGAGGTTGTTATCATCGATGAATGGGAAAAGTTAGAAACTATTGCTTCTTAACGCACTTTTAAAAATATATACTATATAATATTTCATTTCATGTATTTTTTTTTTATTTTCATATAAATCATGTAGTTTTATTATTATTATTATTATTATTATTATTATTATTATTATTATTATTATTAAATTAAATAAAGTTTTCTCTTAGTCTAAAAAAAAAAAAAAAAAAAAAAAAAAAAAAAAAAAAAAAAAAACATTAATAAATAAATAAGTAAATTAATAAATAAAATTTAGTATGATTAAAAAAGAGTTTTAAACAAAAAAAAAGTCATTATTAAATAAATAAATTTTAATATAGTTAAAAAAATAATTAATATTTTTGTTCTGGTTTATAACCCATCTTATGGAAAATATATGAACAATAAGGATTATTGATTACTACTTTATTATTATACGATATATTTATTCATAATTTTTAAATATATTTATGTATTATGTAATAAATTATAAGGTAAATTTCATTAAAAAAAAGAAAATTTTAACCAAAAAGAAGGTTGTTATTTTTTATTTTGTTTTTTTAAAAAAAAAAAAAAAAAAAAAAAAAGAGTTGACTAAAAAGCACAATGAAGAAATAAATAAATAAATAAAAGAAGAGTTGAATAAAACCATAATGAAGAAATAAATAAATCAAAAAAAAAAAAAAAAAAAAAAAAAAAGAAAAAAAAAAGAAAAAGGAAAAAATAATATTTACTTTTCCGGTTTCTCATTACAATATTTTTAATTTCATTGTTTGATTTTTCATCTCTATTATTGACTTCTTTTTCTCAATTCAATTATTATTTCTGTTTTTTTTTTAATATTTATATCCCTAAGGTCTTTACTGCATTGTTTAGCCTTTTTTTTTTTTTTTTTTTTTTTTTTTTTTTTTTTTTTTTTTTTAGTATTTCACTAGAACCTTTCATATGTACCCATAAAAATATTTAAAAATTTTATGTATTTCTCTTACGAAAGGCTACGGAGAAAAGTAAATCATTATAATTGTTCTTTTGGGTAATATCTGTTTTATGTAGTAGTAATAACAATTTTACCTATTCTTCAATGATCTCTTTCTAAAGGGTAAAATTAAGGCTGAATCGTTTTGATTTATTTTTTGAACAATTAGTGTTGGCTTTAACTTCTAATAAAAGTTGAGTTAATTCAATATTTCCTTGAAGTCAGGCTTTCAATTAAAAAAAGGTAATCATCATTATGATAATTGGAGCCACGGCTACAATTTCCAAGTAATATTTTTGTAGTTTCTACATGACCTTCTCCACAAGCTAAATAATATTGCCTATTCTTCAATATTTTTTTTTTTTTTGATATTGACATCAGAAACGATGTTTTATTTCTTTGACAATCATTCAATGACCCAAATAATTAGCCTACATTAATGTGGTATAACTATATTTTTCTTTAAAATTCATATCAAGAGAGTATTCATATTCCTTCTTATCCATATTACTGGCATTTTAGTATTACTTATTGATGTATTGTTATTGATCGGTGTTGGAATTATTATTGGTGTTAATATCAAATTTTACTAGTAAAAATTTGATATTGGAATTATTATTTGAATTAATATCAGAATAATTACTGGAATTATTCTTGGAATTTGTACATTTGTACCTGTATGGTTAACGGTATTTCTATTGATAAAAGTATCCCTAGGACTATTTAATTTATTGAACTATAATTTTAATTTTATTTTTTTTTTTTTTTCAAAATTCCCGGTGATACCAATTACAAAAAAAAAAAATTTTTATACAATTTTTTTTTTTTTTTTACGACAGATTAAAATATGAATTTCCTCTATTAATTTTTTTTTCTTTTCCTTTTTCTTTCTCTTCTTCTTCTTCTTCTGTAAAAGATAAATATTTATAGTTATTTTAAATGAATTTAAAGTATTAGAATGAAGAATAATTATTATAGATATCATCAAAAAAAAAAAAAAAAAAAAAAAAAAAAAATTCATTTTGTGGAGCATAGATAAAAAAATTTTTTTTTTCTGAATAATGGTCTTTGGTATGAAGAATAATGAATAGTTTTATATTGAATTACACATTTTAATCACTGACAATTTTTCAGGAAAACTTCAAGCCTATTTAAAAGAGTTGTTTAGTTGTTTTTACCCAGTTATTAGCCTCAATATCCAAATTGATATGATTCTTGTAAAAAAAAAAAAAATAAAAAAATAAAAGTTGTGTAGACTTATTTTTGAGTCTACACAACTTTTATTTTTTTAATTTTTTTTTATTTTTTATTTTTTATTTTTTTTTTACAAGAGTACATTAAAGAAGACTTTTTTCTTATGATTCACAATATTAGCCTCGGCTCCATTCATTCCATTCATTAATAATAATTCATTAATTTTTTTTTTTTTTTTTTTTACTATTAAGTTTACAGAGGTAGGTAGAAGAATGTTGTATTTCCATTCACATCTTGATAAATAATATCTGACTTTATTATATATATATATATATATATTTTTTTTTTTTTTTTTTTTTTTTTTTTTATGAAATGCTTGTTTACAGTCTAGTCCACATGTAATCTTAAAAATTTGAATAGAAAAAAAAAAAGGGAAAATAAAGGAAGAATTTTTTTTAAATTCTTTAATTTTTGATAATAATAATAATAATAATCATAATAATAATCATAATAATAATCATAATAATAATAATAATAATAATAATAATAATAATAATAATAATAATAATAATAATAATAATAATAATAATAATAATAATAATAATAATAATAATAATAATAATAATAATAATAATAAAAAGGAAAGAAAAAGTCCAAAAAAAAAAATTGACCTTGGATCAATGGAATCAATCTGAAGTATTGTTATATCCCTCTCAAAAGATGAAAAATTAAAAAAAAAAAAAAAAAAAAAAAAAAAAAAAAAAAAAAAAAAATATATATATATATATACATTAGTTATTTATCTATATATATTTAATATTATTTCATTCAACAACCTCATTGACTACATTTCGCTCATTCTCGACGGATCTCAAGCCTCTACGCAGCTTCACTACGTTACGTGCTCGATCTCTCGCTCGTCTTCATTCGCTTCATTTCGTTTAACCATTCAGTTGTTTTCATTCATAATATTCAGTATTTTTAGGGTTTATTTTTCGTATAGTTTTTGATATATTTTAGCATAAAAACCATATTGTTGTTATATATTTTTTAATCTGGAGCCTTAATTAAAAAAACAATATAGCATAGTTTTAGTATAATTGAACCATAAAAAAGTACAGTAAAGAAAAGATAGAGTATAATAAAGATAGGATAGAATAGAAAAGAATAAGGTGAGATAGAGTAGGATTTGGTAGAATAATAATTAGGTAAGATAGGTTAGAGTAGGATAAAGTACAATAGAAAATGTTTTTATCATTAATTATCTGTTATTTTTTTTTTTTTTTGTGTGTGTGTGTATGTATGTGTGTGTGTGTGTTTTTTTTTTTTTTTTTATTGTTATTATTATTATTATTACTAAAAAAGAATTTGATCTCCAGAAGAGGAGCGATTTATTGACTAAAACTAAGGATAAAGGAAAAAAGAACAAAGAATGAATAATGAAGAATAAATAACAAATAACAGAGGATAAAGTAAAAGGTAAAAAAAAAAAAAAAAGAAAGAACAAAGAATTAATAACAAAGAATAAAAATTAAGAACCAAGGTCAAAGAAATCAAAGGGTTAAATAAAAAAAATAAAAAAAAAAAAAAATAAAATTAGATTAAAAAAAAAATAAAATAGAATTAAAAAAATAAAAATAAAAATAAATAAATAAATAAAAAAATTCACTTGTTCCTATGTTCCTATCTTATTAATCTTTTATTTATTTATTTAATTATTCTTTTTCTTTTATTTTCCTTTCCTTTCCTTTTCTTTTCTTTAATTATGATTTTTTTTTTGCCTTTTTTTTTGATTACTGAATAAAATTGGAAATGGTAGTATATTAAAATACAATTTTTTTTTTGTTTTTTGTTTTTTTTTTGGTAAATTTAATTTTAGTTTTTTTTTTTTTTTTATACAAATTATTTACATTACTATATTAAAATAAATATAAATGCAAAAAAAAAAAAGACACCTAGAGAGGAAGAGAGAAGAAAAAAGTTAAAAAAATAAAAAAAAAAAAAATAGATATACTCTGTGATGATGATTAGAAGGTTCAAAAAGGACATTCCTTAATCCCCTCCCTCCCTTTTTCATGACGTACTTTTGTTGTAGTAGCTACGACAACGATAGATTATATTTGTTGTAGAATATCAATAGATATAGAGAAGACTTTACACTTTTACCAAATATACTATAATAGTGAAAAATAAATTAAAAATTAAAAAAAACTAATGATAGTAATAATAATAAAGCTTAAGCCACTCGGTAGAGTTTAGCGTAAGCCAGGAGGGAGAGCACTCTAGGTATGAAGCATCTTGAAATAAAAAAAAAAAAAAAAAAAATTTTAGTAGATTCGCATTATTAAATGAAAGTTTTAGAAAAAATAAAAAAAAAAAAAAGTTACAATTTAAGGTTATTTATTTATTTATTTATTTATTTATTTATTTATTTATTCATCCATTTATTCATTTTTTAAAATTTTTTTTATATTTCGGTCATAAATATTATAGAAAAAATAATTAAAAAAGAAAAAAAAAAAAAAATACCCAAAAGAAAAAAAAAAAAAAAAAGAAAAAGACATCGACATCCATTTTTAATAAAACATGACAACAACTTTAACTATTCATATATTTTTTTTTCGATATTAAATATCATTTAACATGATAAATTATATATTAAAATAGAAAATAGAAAAAAAAAAAAAAAATTAAAAAATTAAAAAATAAAAAAAAAAAAAAATTCAATAATACTAAATAATTTACATCAAATCTTTTTATTCTAATCATTAAATCAACTAATTTTTTTTTTTTTTTTTTTTTTTTTGAAAAATAAAAAAGTTTCAATATTTTATTTTATATTATTTTATTTTATATTATTTTATTTTATATTATTTTATTTTTTTTTATTTTATTTAATTCTCGTGTCTTTTTTTTTTTTTTTTTTTTTTTTTCTTCTTCCAGTGGATTTAAATTATCAAATTTTGTCTGATATATAAATTAAGTTTTTTTAACCTTTTTTTTATTTTTATTTTTTTTTTTTTTTTATTTTATTTTCAATGATTATTTTAAAGTTTTTATTTTTTTTATTTTTTATTTTTTTTTACCTTAATTATTATATATCATTATTGTTATTTAATTATTATTTAATTATTATTTCATTATTATTTCATTATATCATTGTTATTTATAGTAAGTCATGATAAGTAAAAAATTGTCTTATTGATGGTGGTTAAGTATAATAAAGAAATTTTTATTTATGAAGTATAAAAAAAAAAAGTTTTTTTTTTTTTTGTATTAATTTAATCATAATTAGTCTATTCAAGCTAATAAATGGATAAAAATTAATGATAAAACTATTTATACATTAAACTATATAAATATTATATTTATATACAAAAAAAAAAAAAAAATACATAAAATTATATATTCTAAATATTTTAATTATAAATATTTCTTTTATATATACATGAATAAAAATCAAGATTT